>JACCGJ010000221.1:0-59488 GCA_013407085.1 Atriophallophorus winterbourni | reverse complement strand
ACACGCGTGGTATCTTGATATGTCCAAAGCATTCGATCGTGTCAACCACAGTCTGTTACTACAAAAAATGGAGCAATGTGGCATCAAGGGTTCATTACTAGCCTGGTTTGAGGATTATCTCCGCGACCGTGTCATTCGCGTAAGGGTTGACGGTGCTTTATCACGACCCATTGCAGTAACGAGTGGGGTGCCGCAGGGATCAGTGCTTGGACCAATTCTTTTCCTGATCTATGTAAACGACTTACCGAAACTTGTTCGCAGCAAAATCTTGTTATTTGCGGATGACATCAAGCTTTGGACACAAGTACGCACAACTGAAGATTGCAGACAGCTTCAGCTGGACCTTGATGCCTTACAGAACTGGTCAGTTAGAAATGAACTACCTTTCAATTTCAGCAAATGCAAGGTATTGACGATTGGAAGATATTTTGAGTTCTCTTACACCCTTGGTTCCCATATTCTTGAAAGCACTGACAAGGAAAAGGACTTGGGTGTGTGGGTGAGCAGCACATTGAAACCGTCGCATAACGCCACAGCTGTATATGAAAAGACGTCGCGAGTACTGCTACTGCTAAAACGCGTGTTCGGGAGGTTCACTAAGCAAACCGTTCATCAAATAATTAATACGTACTTGAGGCCAACCATGGAGTATGCGGTTCAGGCTTGGTCACCCTGGCTACAGAAGGACATGAGCCTCTTGCAGAGAATATATCATCGGACTACCAAGCTCGTACGCTGTTTGAAGCACAAACAATACGAAGATCGTATTGCAAGTCTCAATCTATTCGACTTTCGCTACCGCCGTCTTAAAGGTGATTTGATACTTATGTTCAATATACTGCATACCCCCAACCATCCCCTAAATCAACTATTCACGCGACTACCACGCAGAACCAGCCGGAGTCACGACTATACAGTACATATTCCTGACTCGAGACTGAACTGTCGAAGGTACTTTTATTCTGTACGTGTATGCTTTACCTGAAACTGCCTACCTTGTAATGTTGCACATTCACCCAACTTGGATATATTCAAATCGAATTTGGACAATTTCATGTTGACCAATCCAAACATTGAAACAATATATTCCGCATCATAAAGCTTTGAACCAATGCATCCAAGTAAACTATACATATTTACCCTATCAAACTGGTTGAAAACAATTTCTGATCTATGTATTTTCACGTGATTTCTGAACTAATCAGTAGGAAAACAAACCCCGTTTTACTACCTATGTTATTTGTAATTCGCATATTATTCTGTGGTTTTTGTAAAGCTATGTGCTTTTTGGACCATTAAATTGAATTGAATTGAATTGAAATTGCTACAATCTTAAACTGAAATTGCTAGGTACATATTATTGGCATGATTGGTGTCATTTAAATGGTAAGCACTATTTCACATAACGCGAACCTAAACATGCCGCGATTTTTTGCACAGAAGATGCGGAATGCTGTGATAATCCCGTGAATGATTAAATCATGTCCGATATTTAATTTGCATGGACGGCTGACAAGTAAAAACGAGATTCATCTGCTTAACATTTCCCATGTAGTGAGAGGAAATGGATTATTTAACTATATATTCCTCTCACAATCATCAGTAATGGATCAATAACTTTTCAAAACCGTGGAGCAATTGGCTGTAAAAATAATCACAGCATTTTTATATTTGTACGTGTTCGCATCCAACACATTACACTCATCAGGTAGAAACAGTACAATCAGGAATCAGGAGAGAATTGGAAATATATGCTGGAACAAAGCATTACGATCATGGCGATATTCTACAGTTTAAAGAAAATCTATTTAGAAACTGAGCTGGATAGACCATTCATCATCGATTGTGAAGCGCGACCCATAACGGTTCTAAATGTTCCAGAATTAATCCAACCTTCATCTAGAACGCTACAGATGTTAGTTTAGGCTAAAACAAACGAAAGAACCCATCGAACAGAATTTTCAAGGATACACTTAAGGCCACCGGCAGGTAAATAACGAATTTTAAATAAATAAATTTGGTGATTCTATTGTACATAATGACTATATACATGATGACCGGAGTAGACTATTTTCGGTCAGTGTCCAAAACGGTGAGCAAATAAGAAATGATATGGTGCGGGTAAGGGAATGATACGCGTTTGAAAGACTAGTTGTTCTCTATAAGGGAAAGATCGATTTCTGTATTTTGTGCAGAAGAAGACTCTGAGGGCGCCTGACGAACACAGCCATCAAAATACCGTTGACGATTAATGAGTTGTGGAGAGATGATTTGCTCATCATCGGAATTATCATCCGAATCACTTGAAGCCAGGCATATGAGTATATCACAAACAGGCTTCCCTCGAGAAATCCGTATTGTTTTTGTCTCTGAAGGAGGGACCGATCCGATAGCGGAAGTACGTGGTGTTGGTGATACAACCGAAGGTTGTTCTTCCATGGGATCACGAATAGGTTCAAAGGTAACTTCAAAAATCGAAGGCAAAATAATGCTACTACAAACAGAAGTTCGCCTTAAATGTGCTGGTGACAATGATTCGGAAAGTTCCCACTCTTTTCCAAGGGATTTTTCTTCGGTCTCTTCAAGTGACTGACCGAAACCACTTAAAGCTTTTCGGGCTTGACAGTAGCGATTCTGGGATTGAAGTTGAGATTGGGAGTTTGGAATGCGTACTTCATAGTGGGAACAATGAAACGGACTTGTTGAGCCCTGGAAAGGCAGAATGTAAATTTGATTAGAAAATATTGTCCAAAACACAACACAAACGTTTCTTTCATAAGTACTATTCGTGATTCATGTTAATGAAATTTTCCGATATTATTTCAAAATCCGTTTTATCTTACTCAAGTAGATGTAAGCGATAGGAATAGTGACTTAGTGTGCCTAAATGAGCTGGTAGAGGTAAACAATTCGGTAGCAGTAGTGCTATATAGGCGCGAGTGAAATAAGATTTTATTTAAACAAAAACCGATTCATGAACCATATCAACCAGGAAGGTAAAAATAATTCAATTATGACGACTATGCGTCGATAAGCAACGTCTTGAGGAACATGCAATCGAAATCAGCTCATGGGATGCCTTAAAGTGCACTGCACGTAAAAACGTTATGTAGTAATGTTTAGTTAGAAAGGTATTGTGCAAGCAGTGTGAATTGTGGGAAAGTAGTGTAAGCACGCTACAGTTAATGTTGAAGGTGCAGCTAGAAAAAGAATCTCTGTAAAGGGAAGAACAAACAAATGAAGTTGATAATAATTCGAAAGCACGACACGATTAATTCATGAAAAATGAAGTTTGAGGATCAATCGGCGTAGATGACACAACAATGTCTGGAACGAAAAACGCTGTTTACATGCATAGTTTCGGATCACGTATAGCGCTTCGAACCTGTTAATTATAAAACGAATTACAATAAGGCTTAACCGGTTAATGTGAATTGAAAACACGAGATGCGAACTGTCAGCAGCACTATAAAATCAATGAAAGTTAACTTTCATTTGCAGTGGTCGTGCAGGGATGGCGCGTGGATTTCAGTGCTCCGTCACACGCGGCTAAAGTGACCCTTACTCAACCAAGACGTTAGTCGAGCGCTCAGACTTAGAAGTTCTGTGCACTCATTGATTTGCATCCTTTTCGTTATTCATGGTTAAACAAACTGGTGTGGCATAAAGTTATGATGTAAGAATCACTAGCGGCTGATCGCTCGCTTTGGAGATATAATGTAGAGCGTGGTTTTCATGTTGATGAATGACGTGAGTTAGTCAACTAAAATCACGTTGAGACCAGACATAAGGGGGACGTTTTGGGGTGAACTGTTACTCCTGAATCAGGTTGTATATTCATGGGAAACCTTGTGGGGCATAAAAGCCACATGTTTGACAGGAACATGCAACAAAACATTGAATTGCATGATTCTCTGTGGGTTACCAAATAGTTAAACTTTTTGTTCAAGCTTATAGTTGACTGATATCACATCAGAAAACACTACAGACGACCAACGAAGCGCACTGCTATTTGATTAGATGCAAAACTCTTTAAAATTCGATGTGTTGGATTGCGCAAGCACTCAACCTAAAAAATCGGTTTCTGGCTGATTGACGTCATCAAGCTGTGGCAGTATTATTGGGTACAGTGAGTCCTCAAAACGCATAAAAAAGGTAAACAAAGTTTGTCCGTAGATGAATCAAGGCGTTAAAATACAAAAACATAGTGATTCCAGGTTTCACGTTTAAGAAGTTTATAAACTATGTATTGTGTGACGAAAATCTTTAGTACTTTAACTGAGCAATTGGTTTCTGGCTGTTTGTCATCAACAAATCAAACAGCGATAAATAAAAGTTGCCTCATTCGACCTTTGGAGATGGAAATGATGCAATAACGAACGGAACAATTATCTCGCTGTATATTGAGGCAATGCAATTTCATCAAAAGCTGGCTGATTATATGAACGTGATGAAACGTGGTTGACGAAATAAGCATCACGACCTTGAACTCATTGCCTAAGAACTTACATTTGAGCCTGGAAACTTTGACTTGCAAGAAGCAAGCCTTACAGCTGTGAGTTGAGATGGCGATGGCCCGGTCGCTGGTTGAACGATGATTTCAGGCGATGCCTTTCCACTGCAGTCATAATTATTAGAACTAAAAAGATGGGGTTTGGTATCTGCCGCACAGTCATTCAGACTGCTCGCTGTTGTAGTAGCAACGATCGTTTCTTGCCGATTGAATATACTTTTCGGTGATGAAGTGTCACGTTCCGATTCATCTGTGAACTGAGAGTGGACAAGAAATTGGTTGGCATCCAACAACACTGTCTGCCCCGTTGGTAACTGATCTTCACCGCTGGGGCCACGGCGGCGCTTCAAGCCAGTAGTGTGCGAACAGCATGTCGTGACTGCTTCTGAAACACACTCCTTCGTCAAACACTGGCCTTCATTGGTTTGAAGATCCCGGAAATTTTCACCAGGCTGAATGCAAGAATGAAAATAACGATATGTCTGCATGTGTGAAATCCAGCCTGATTGGTTAGAAATAACAGGTGCTGTAATAATAGCAACTTGGTGACCGGGATTAATGTAAACGGTGCAAAAATGCGAATTGAAAGCTAATGTTGCAAACAGTGAATAACCAAGTTGTTAAAGGGTTATCATTTAATCTTTAAAATAGAAAAATAGATAGCATATTGGGGATTACCAGTTAGTTTAACTCGAAATTTATCTAAAAGAGTTTGCTTTACCGAAAATACTCACGTATAAAATTATGTTAAATTCTGGTAGTATCACAAATTGCCAAGTTGAGATGTGCTCAGCAATGAACAGTTGTGAAAAAGTTATGCAAAACTGAAAGAGTTTTACAGCGGGTTATCTGGAAAGTGGGATTTTTATCTGATCATTATAATATTTGTGTTGAGGACGCGTCCCTACTTCGCATGGAGGTTATGTTGGTTGCATTCATAGAAGGCAAGTTTAGATGAGGCCATGCAAACTACAATTCTATGCAATGGAACTAAACAACGGGAGATATGTGCAACCCGACAGCTATCACCGCATCATACGCATCTTATAAATGTTCTCACAGCTGGTATAAATAGGTGTTGTTATTTTTCCGAGTTATCATGTGTCCAGCACTAGTTGAATTCCATGGCGATTTACAGTTAACACCAATCTCTGTTAAACCAGGTTGTGGGGTGTATGTGTGTGTGATGGAAATGCATGCAACTGAGCATTTTTGTTCATGGTCGTGGGTTTGAACCCTATCTACATGCGTGTGGGCTCATGTGATTGACCAGGTTGGTCATACCAACCTTATCCAACGGTGGCATACAGGCGCAACTTGTTTATCATTGTTCCACTGATTCAATCGCACACGGATCCTAATCGAACTTAGTGGTTTGATTTCTTTCTCATAGTTCATAAGAGGAAAACACGCGGAGGTTATAGCCACACAAACGGAGCGAATAGGAGAAAGACAAAACCGTAAGTACAACAAGTTATTCGAGTTTTATAATAAACGTTCTTCAGTTAAATCTAATAAATCATTATCTAGCAACCAGTATTCTAGTGTTTTGAATTTATCTAATCGACAACTTTCGCAAGCTGAACAAAGATTGTTGGAGAAGGGCTTGAATTTCTGCATAATTAAGAGTTTTATGAAAGCTGAGGATCTTATCCCATGTATTAAGGGATCATTAAATGCACTCCCAAACGAACAGGCAGACGTGGTAAGAAACTGTATTGCAGGTGTCATTAAAAACCAGGAACAGGACGATGCAAACCTTGATTCACACGAAAGACAAGCACTTCTTACGCTGAAACAAGATACAAACATAGCCATTACTAAGGCGGACAAAGGTAAAGTAACGGTAATTTTGAACAAAAGCGACTATTTAGACAAGGTTGGGGTACACTTATCAGAGGGCCCTTATGAACGGATAGATAATGGTAAAATGAAAAAGGTAATGAATAATTGCAAAACGGTAGTCTCTAGGTATTTGCGTGGCGTTAAGGAGAGTTTGGGAAAGGGCTTATGGTATAACCTGTATCCCAAGTCGACTCTAACTCCTAGGTTCTACGGCCTACCGTTAATACATAAAGAAGGCATTCCTGTAAGACCTATCGTCGACGGTATCGGATCACCTGCGCACGAGTTAGCTAGACACTTGGCTTATTTGTTGAAACCTTTAGTCGGCAATACAGCCTCGTTCATCAAGAACGCAAATGACTTTGCAGCACGCCCAAAGTCGGTAACAATAGATAACGATGAAATAATGGTTAGTTTTGATGTGAGCGCTTTGTTCACCAACGTCGATACAACAAGTGCGTTGCAACTAGCTAGACGGGCCTTGGAATCTGATGCCAGTTTGTCAGATCGCACAAACTTGAGCGTCCAGCAAATTATCAACGGTGTATCGATCTGCCTAAGCATGAACCACTTCGTATTTAATGAGCAATTATATAGACAAAAAGAAGGGTTGGCAATGGGTTCACCGATATCTCCAGTACTTGCGAACATGTATATGGAGCATTTCGAGAACAAAGCCCTTAGCAATGAAGGGTTCAAGCCAAAATTATGGTGGCGCTATGTTGATGACACATTTGTTATCATCAAGCGAGATCAGTTAGAGGCCTTCTTTAAATATTTAAATGAAATAGACCCATGTATTACTGTCACAAAGGAAGTGGAATCCTACACAGGCACTCTTCCATTTTTGGACTGTTTAGCACAAAAAGTAGACGGGAGAATAAAAACTTCTGTTTATCGGAAACCTATCGATACAGATGCTGTACTACGATACACTTCCGCTCATCCAAGACAAGTCTTCAGTTCCATAGCTTGTTCCATTTTCCACAAGATAGAACACCTGTGCAGCGACGAAAGGGAGCGAAAACAGGCGCACCGTGAAGCGAGCCAAAGGCTCATAGACCACGGTTATCCAAAAAGTTTTGTAAAACGCCAATTGATGAAGGTAAAATACCCATCCGAAAAATCGGAGAAAAATTGGCGAGATACAGTTGTATACCGTATGCAAAATGCACATCTGAAGCGATACGTAGAATCTTGAACCAGGCGGCCATACGCGTAACTTATAAGAAAGGAAAACTATCCGTTCGGTTCTGATGCACCTCAAGGATAAGACGCCTTTATCTAGCGTTACGAACAGCATCTACAGAATCAACTGTAAGGACTGTTCGGGTGTTTACATAGGGCAGACTTCCAGGGAAATTCACACTAGAATCGAAGAACACCGAAAGCGTGTCCGGAGACAGCCCCGGGATGCGAGGGAATATCAATCCCTTATTCGTGATTCCGCCTTGGCGGAGCACGTTTTAGATACGGGCCACAGCGTCGATCTAGACAATGTGGCAATATTGAGACGCGGTAATAAACCGTATAGCGAACGCCTACATGCGGAGGTGGTCGAAATTGCCAAGGCAGGTCGACTGGCGGTCAATAAGGTGGATGGGGCAGAAATCTCCACAATCTGGCGCTCGGCACTGATGCGAAAGTAAATAGTTTTTATTCACCTTATACCTACTAGTTAATAAGTTTTTTTGTTTTTTTCAAAAATAGCCTTAGCCCCGTTAGTTATGTACTTTTACGTATGTGGGCAGCTGTGTCAACTGACCTTGACCGTGTTCACTTGTATCAGATTGTTTTGGATAAACACTGTGAGGAAAATGGACCACTGATCCTGGTCATTCCCACGAGACGTGACACATCGTAGGCGTACTATAGGCTGTTTAGCGGTAAGGTCAAATAAGTGGTGGTGGGTTGACCGCTATTAATCATGTTCCCTGTCCTTACTATCACCCTTGGTCAGACGAAGCTTCTGTGTCAGAAGTGAAACGTAACCCAAAAACTACTCTAACCGATTGCACACAAATTCCTTTGGATTCTATCCACTTCGAAATCTCAATATCATCTGCGACAACTAGGGGATCAGTCGGGTAGGAACAGCATGAAGATAGTAAGTAAACGAAACAACTGACGTGACGACTATGAACTCGATCAAACCCGTTAGTGAACAGACAGACAGACACCTTATATTTACAAGTCACGCTGAATTAAGTGTTGCTGCCAATGACATGTAGGCTGATGACGAAACATCCAATAATAATAACCCGGTAAATCCCCTCTAAATACCTCCAACACCCTCGTCATAAACGAAATCCTTCCCTTCGATGCAGCCATTAATGATAGGTAGCGTAAAAACGTTTGTACAAAATCAGTTTGGAAAAGAGAATCACCAAGGATTAGCATCATTTTGTAAATAGGTCTTCTATATTTTAACCGTAAAAATCTTAGCAAACGATTGGAAGCATATATTTAATAACCACTAAATAACTGGTTCAACGCTAATGAAATAAAGAGAACTAATTATGATAAAAGTAATTGTATGTGTAGGGGGGGTGTCAAGCATAAAAGCTGGTCATTTTTCAGGACTAATTTCGAAAACGTAATAATGTTGCAAGCAATAAGTAAACGGCAAGTGAAGACACAAACACACCTTATCTTAAACTAAACGGAACAATTGAAACTTCACATATTCAAGTACAATTCAAGTACAAATAACGTGTACTAATTTGAATACAAACTTTCTTCGTCAACTCACTGGTTTGCGATGAGATACAAACTTTTAAAATGCGGAAGCTCCAGTAAATTGCTGTAATTAACGGTCCTCAGGTCAAAGTATACTGTGCCTCGTGCGGATTCCAGCATATCTGCGCAAGTGTAGAGAAAACAGGTGTAACTAATTTGTTTAGGTTACAAAAATTCTTGTTCTTTGAATTATCCGACCTCATGTTGAATATGCTATACCGGCATGGGATCCTTGGTTGAAAAAAGATATTCTGTTATTAGAAACTCCACAGCGCAGAGCGACAAAACTCGTCCTGGGACTATCAAATTATCCATACGAAACGCGACTAAAATTATTGAATTTGCATTCGGCTGAATACAGACGGAAACGAGGAGCACTTATATTCATTTGGACAGTGCTTAATCAAACAAATCATCCTTGCGGTCATTTGTTTCATCTTCCCATAACACACATCTGCGAGGTCACCAATTAAAACTTTACCAACAGCATAGCAGGTTGAACTGCCGCAAATATGCATTTTCCGTTCGCAATGTGCAACTGTGGAACAGTTTACCTACTCATGTGGTACAATCTGGAACTGTTGAAGTTTTCAAAAAATCACTAGATATCCACATGGAAAAGTATGTTTTTTATGTTTGACAATAATCTAACAATATTTTGATATTTTTTACCATCCGACCCGATGTACATTTTTGTGGGTCTTGTAAAGCATAGCTTTTTACCTGCATATAATCTATGAATAAATCTATGAATAAACAACAGCGTGTTGATAATCCGTACGATGCACTTAAACATGCAATTATTTCACGTACTCCGTCCACTGACGAGCAAAATCCAAGGAAGTTATTTTTCGGTGTAGAAATGGGTGATCCTACACCATCGCAACACCTGCAACACATGATTCAATTACAAGGAGACAAGACCGTGGATGACAAAATCATCCGTAAATTATGGCAGAAGAGACTGACCGCAGACGTCCGCAAAGCCTTGGCCATTATGAGCAATCACAACGTCTCCAACACCTAGCTCGCATTGCATTAGAACTACATGGCAACCCTCACAATGCTCCACAAACTTACGTAAATCACACGACTGTTGAAGTTTATAGAACACCGATGTAACCAGATTTCAAAGGGTTGAAGTCGATGTTCTATAAATTATCCCTGCATCCTCGTAATAATCGACCACACACGCGATCTAAATGTCATGCAAACAGGTCAGGAAACCACGAGACCTGGAAGGAGACGCGGCAGCACTGTGGGGAATCACTCACAGTTATCTTTTCTATATTACCGACAGGGTAACGAAAATTAGATTCCTCATCGACACTCGTGATGAAATTAGCGTAAACTTACAATTCAATATGGGACGCAAGAACGCGTCATCGATGATGTTACAGTTAGCAAACGGCACGAAATTTTATACATTCGGTAAAACATCACTTTCTGTCGAATTAGGCCTCAGACTTAATTTGCAATGGATTTTCACGCTCACCATTGTAAATGTACTAATTAACTGTTCGAAGTCCTTTTCTTATTTTGATCTCTCAGTCAATATACCTAGCGACACGCCCACTAATCCTTTTCTTGAGGCAAAGCTGGAATTTCGAATAGAGATATTGGAAAATGGTTATCGTGAACTTCAAGAAACACTTAAACTACTTGTAGTAGATACTATTGCCAACGCAATTTTACCCGACATTGATGTTGCTCAAAGCGGCAAAAAGGATGAGAAAAATATGCCAAAAATTGGTGACTGCATATCTGGGTGTAATAAAGATGGACATCGTCAACCTTGCTTACCGTGGTCCTCATCTGATAAAATGGCGAACAATTTAGCCAGGACTTCCCACCATCTAGTTGGCAGATCCGAGCAACCCAAACAACGCAGCACTTTCAATCATTCAACTAAAACACATATCGCTCTTAGTGTAATCTGCACAAATTTACCGGAGTCGACAGATACAATTTTTTCAGCAAGACAACCACATAAGCTGAAAGAATGAACTTAGCTCTGTACACACATGAGCTTGAAAGCTTTAGTGCCTACTTCGATGACGCGCTTAACTCGGTATAATGGCTCCACTCACGTAGACCGGCAACACCTTTTAATGGTGATATTGCGAATTAAATCTGACATGGAAGAAGTCATCCTCAATGCGTATCTACCTACTTTCTGTCCCGGTATGACCTGCCGAGTCTAAGCCAACATACACTTTTGGGAAAGAAAACGTCAGTCCACTTGTCGAGAGCAGTCTACGTCACGTAGTTTAATATTCCTCGATGTCCACAAAAATGTTGATGCAGTATCATCGTCAGAATCGAGGCAACACGATTTGAACCAATGTTATAAATTACCAATGCGATTGGATCTTGTGGTTTAATTGTTGTAGACACTTTTAGAATACCTGGATCCACCAACTACAAAATCAATGGGCACAGTCCTCCAAATATCACTTTTCTAACGACCAACATGGTAATCACTCTCAAAACCAACGGGAAATTACACAGTGCAAAATTTCAATCACACGTAAGACTTAGCTTGCCCTCAGCGTGTTCTCTCACTAGCACCCAGTGAAAAATCTCAGTCACAGTTTGATAGCAATCTTGTTTTGACAGTCGAAATGTTATTGAAAAAAACTAAAACGATCCGAATCATTGCGATTCTGACCAATGACTACATTACACGATCTTACATTGTTGCGAGATTCAAGATTCATGATGAATACGATCAGGTGCATATATACGAATGCTCAGTGTTTTAGCAACAAATTAGCTGAACTATGCGAGCTTTGTGACAAACGTTAACGCGATTTGGTTGCAGTTAATGAGACACGGTTCCAGCACTAAATGACTGATGCTGAGCTCTCGATTCCGCTCGCCATCATCCGAAAGCTATTTTAATGATAAGCTAATCGAATCCTTGCAATACATCTCAAGCTGCCAAACTACTTAATTGCCGATCATGGGTGATTTTAATCTCCCGCATCTGTTTTCATGAAGTGAACACTCCCTGCATTCGTTTGAATATAAATTCAAAAAGGTTATCAAAAATACTTCGCCACACAACCACGTTGACCAGCCAACTCGCCGACGGGGGTTTGACCATTTTTCAACAAATTACCTTGTATTAACGCGTGAAGCAACCTGGTAGATGATATTTAAGATCTGGGAAAGAGCGTCCATACCGTTCTGGTCTTCGATTATGTATGTAGTGCGTAAGGATTGAGCGAACTAACAAAATTCTTCAGGAAAATAGAATTTCAATCCTTAAATACCAGTCTGCTGGGTGCACACACAGGAGTTTGATTTCATTGATTCGGGCTTATATGACAATTCTTTTATAAATTATTTGAATTCGATGATTGACGAAAACTTGATTTCTATATCACACAAATGCAACCACAACTACCATATTGTTATCAGGAGTAAAACTAAGAAATGGTTACCTATAAAGACAGAGTCTCGAGTAATTCAACGAATTTTGGTAGGAAATCAACTTGAAAGCGATTCTGTAAGATACGGAATCATGTCATGACTCATGTAAGAAAAGATCTCGTCCAGTTCCAATGGAACTTGATTCAGAGAATGGGAAAGAATTCTAATCCATCAAATATCCAACATGTCGTTGATATACACCAACAACAAAAGTTGTTCAAGCTAGAGCCTTGCGACATCTATTTTTATAGAAAAGGTGCTGCCAACACTAACTTCGACTTGTCTACCAGTAAGATATTTCCTTATTCCTTCGAACAACGCTCGCATTATTCTCTTGTACTGAGACCAAATGGAGTAAAATTCTGTAACAACCTCACGTGGTTCAGCTAATTTGTTAGTTAAACAATGAACATTCGTTTATATGCACTTGATGGTATTTAATTTACAATTTACGATCGTGTAATATAGCTATCGGTTGGACTCGCAATGAATCGTTTTTAAGTAAGGATTTGACTGTCAGTAACAAGAAATCATTCAAACTGTGACTGCGAAGGTACTCTAGATGTTAGCAAGAGAGCACGCTTCGGAACACTGATTCTAAAGTCTGTGGTTCTTGTGAGCGGTAAGATTCCTTATTAGTATTCATTGCAACAGCCATATCGGCAGTTAAAATGTGATCTTGATAGGTCTGGATCCACTGCCTTTGTAGTTAGCGGATCTAGTTATTCTGAATGAGTTCACAACAATTGAATCTGGAGATTCATTGGCATTAGCAATGCATAACCACTCATTTAAATCATGTTGCTTAAATTCCTAAGGTGATATTGAATCAGCATTTACGGGGAGAGCGACGATGATTAAACTTTGTGCAGTGAATTTGTCCTGACAAGTGGATTGACCTTTTCTTCCACAACAGAGAATGTCGTCTTGGACAAGGCAGGTTAAACCAAAAAAGTAAGTGAGTAGATACGCATTGATGATGACTTCTTCCATCAGTTAATAAGTTAACAATCTTGAGATGAGCCATTAAAATGTTAACTGCAAGATTAGCATGAGGATAAACAACACAGCATGAAAGGTAATTAAATAATTGAAACAGCAAGAAGCGTGTCATATAATACGGAGTAATGTCAATTATATAAAATTGTTTTAATAGGGAGGCTAAAATAAATTTCGATAGAAGAATTAATGTTAACAGATTGATAAGTGTCTAGACACTGAAATCGCTGAGTAACCGACGCTTCACTCAATAATCACGAGGAGAATTAAACGTAAAGCGATGAATCTTTCTAAACGTTTAACGGACACAACAAGATACACAACACATCGCTTTTCAATGGAACCACAAAAAGCCTCAGACAGTGCTTACAAATGAAATGTTGCCTCTCCAAAAATAGTGAATATATGGAAGGTCAATTCGGGAAAATTCTCAGCTTCTAACAGAAATAATAGTTAGCAATTACTTAAAAATTGTTTTCAGAAAGCAATTCACCATTCGGTGGAAAATCTTTTTAACAACCGTTAGCATTTGGTGGCTCGATTGCATCAAATAAGAGAGACTGATGCAGTATATTGTGGAGAAATAGAAGAATTTCCAAAGTAGCAAGTGGAGTTGATCAATAATTTCTGGAAAGAAAATATAAATAATCTATTCAAGATATCATTGACGCATATAATTATTTTTGTGCAACTCTTATCTGATGCATTCCAGATTACTCTCATACCAGAAGATATTTGTGAACATATTGTTTGAAGTAGTGGACGCTCTTCTGTGGCATATTACCGAGAGGAATCTGGACGCTCGATTGACTTGTTAGCCACATACAGTCTTGTGCAAACTGAACTGAACTGAACTGAACTGTTCATTATATCTGTAGCGTTTTTTCTATCTCGGTTTTCAAGGTCTTGTACACGTTAAATAGCGTTCGCTATTTGAAATCCGTCCCGTCTGCTATTTTTCCATACATTATCAAATTTTTTTATTAGCAGGAATATTTCAAGTTTAAAAACCAGCTATTCTGTTCGTATTAATTGTAAAACGTATTCTGTGTCAATTGTTCTAACTTTGTACTACGGTGTGTGTCATTAGCACTATATTTTTTCTTTCCAATAAACCGAGGACTTAATACACATCAACATTCTACCTCGATGTACTCTAATATGCAAAGCAAACAATCTGTTTCCAATGAATCGGCAATGTCTACTGGGCTCACAATGAGCATGAAGAACGTGAATCTTCCTACAGTCCCGTTTATCATCCCCAAACCGCCTGTAACCACAACTCAAACATTTCGTCCAGCAAATACTACATCCGAATGCTCCTCTTACTCGAAATCACAATACACTCCACCATTCTATACGGTTCCATCAACTTCAACCGTGCTTCCTCCGCCCTTGGTAAGTTCTTTTCAGTTTATTTTTGGCTAGTTTTTTTTCAATTGGGATTCTCAACTTTTTGTATAAGCGTGATGGCATCTACACAGCTAGGTGCGTATTTATAAGCACACTACGATTTTTCATAATAAATATGAGTTTAAATTTCAATATATATTAATATGTTGGAAATTAATCTCGCCTGTGTTTCTAGATCCAATTTCGTGATGATATTTTGTTATTTAATCATCCACATTTAATTCTTGGTTGTCTCTAGTCTTAAGTTCTTGAAATCAAATGTTATGATATAAAGATTTTGATCGTGGTTTGCCGCTCAAGCTAAAATGGTTTAAACATGACCGTTCAGAATTGTGATTAAGTTGTAATTAAACTGTTGAATCATAAAAAAATATGTTTGTCGCTATTGGCCTTATTTGATACATTGATATCACAGATGAGTAAGTACATTAGTCTCACATACTATTTGATTGTGCGAGATTTAAACGTTCACCCAGTGATTGACTTACACTTGGAGATGGCACTTCGTCATTGGAAAGAGATCTGTTGTAAATATTTTCCTTTAAAATAATTTTTGGATAATTTAATACATAGGTTCTACTGGACGCAGTGGTTGATATGGGCTTCGTGCAGTATGTCTTCAATCATACCAGAGTTATAATTATCGTGTGTGTAAGTGAATTTCAATTCGATGCCATTAGACGTTTAGCACATTCAAATTGAAGCGCCAATTTGTTCAAGTGCTCACGCCACCGTGAGTTCTCAACTGAATCACAACAGTAGCTGTGCACTAGACACTATTTCTAGAATGCATTGTTGGAAAGATACACAAATAGCTATTTGCAGTTGGAAAAAGGCTTGATTGATTTTTTCAATCAATTAACTCACGTCGACGGTTTTTGGATCGCAATTCAAAAAAGTATAGTAAATAATGGTGTAGTAGCCATTAATAATGATAGCATGAAAGCCTAAGTTTTCGTTAACGAATATGTCGTTGTGTACTCTCTTGAGGATAGTTATCCTCCTACTCAGCGCAAGTGGTTCTTTTGCTGCTCAGAATTAGATTCAGTGACGGCTAAAGTTATGTTAGAACAGTTAGACACAGTAATCGCCAAAAACGAATAGTATTCATTCGCTGATATTACATATGCTGTCGAATGTCTTATATCATTCGCTGCCACATTTGTTGCTTGAATAATACACAATTTCCCATGCGGATTTGTTGTTATATCGCGATAGCACCAGTTCTTTATGGAATTACTTTTATTATACTCGGCTAACTGCTATCACGTTTGTACCGTTTTGGAAGTCGTCGCACCACGCATATCTTTGTTAAATGCATAATTGGAAGTTTTCTTGTACTTGAATCTAACTAGAATACCCAAATGGATGATTTCTGGTCTCTGTCCTTAATTCTGTTCATTATCATCACATCCGGTTCCTAATACCTGCAAACTGGCAAATAGTGATTTACGAAATGCGATTAGTAATGAACATAACTGAAAATAATACGGAAAAGGGTAAAAAAAGTTTATTGTGCGTAGAAGTTTTAAGTATTGATGCGCTTTTATGGAATCCTTGAGGTATTGCCGTAGTTTAAGTGGTCAATTATGGTGGATGCCAAGTTGCCTTTTTGCTTGCTGCAGACATTCAAATAGAAGCAAACTTACTTTCTTACATCGAGCAGTTTCCTTAATAATATGGAAAAAATCCACAGTCAGCCGACAGTTTACTCATTTTAACATTCATGCCATTTTCTACTGCCAATTTATTTCCTGGATTTAGTTCAAAATGATACCCTAATATTTTATGGCTCGGTTAATTTTTGTGACGACTGCAAAACCGTCAATCTCCCTAGTGCCTCAATATTTTGTATATATTTATTGATTGACCAACGGTAGTGAGCAGCATGCTGAAACGCGCTGGAGTCTCACTACCATTTTTATTTATATTTCCCCCTCATATCTGTTTAGGCCTTAAAACCTGACAGTATCTTATCCCACGTTCAGTCCCGGACTGTGCTTTCATACCATATACATTTATTGTCCTTGTAGGAATATCCTATGGTGTTGTATAGCTATAACCTTTTTATACCATAAATTCTTTAATCTAGAATCTAGATGGCAATGGTTTTGCTGGGTTGATTCACGTCTAATTACATTTTGTTACATTGCTCGTCGCCGGTATTTCGGTATAACCGGGAACACATTACGGCCGTACTTAACTATTGTTTTCTTCATTTTATTTTCAAACCATATCGGATGAGCATTATCCCAGCTCAAATGCACAGTACAATTGTTAGTACATTGCTCGAATCAATGTTTGCGATTTAATAAATACCTCGTTACGTACTGGCATATATGCCTTCTTTTTTTATAGCACAAATCAAGTGACGTCTATGCTGATAACAAGCTAAGACGCGGATATTTCTTTCATTTTATTTCCAACAATTGCTGGAGACGCTTCAGTTTCGCATCACTTATATAACATTGATGAAAACACTTATAACTACTTACATACCAGACTAAATTTGTTTTAATTTTATCGAACTTTCGTTATCGTAGATAATTTGGTCAACCTCACCTCGTTGTTATTTTCAAAACCCATCTTTCGGCTTTTTTAACAGACTTTATCCAACAACAGTGAATCTTCGCGCCCGCGGTATGTCCTACCACCCGACATCTCATCACCCTCACAGTATTCACAGCTACCTTCGGCACCGAATTACTCTAATGTCGTTACAACAACCGTGGACTCCACTGAGCAGTTTTCTGGCGTTCCTTCAGAAGCGACATCAACCTCAAGTATGTCTTTATTTCATAAACAAAATGTCGCCGCTAAACTTCTTTCGCCATCATCGCTCATTTTTGCTGTGTAATTGCTGACCTGTAATCAGCTTTTTTGTTAACGCCATCATTTTATTAGTAAAAAATAACATCTCTTTATCATATTTTTTCTCATCGATGTACGATGATATACATCCGAAAACGTAGCTGAGTGATTTTAGTAGCTCGTCTTTTTTATCATTTTTTATTCGTGCCTCTGATCGACCAAGATCAGAAAGTAAAATATTTACACACGCATTTAAGGACCCTTTCAAACGAAGCAGTTTCTAACTCAAGGGCAAGCCGATCAATTTCCGTGTTCACAATGAAATTGTTCAGGGTTCTTTCCCCACCGTCTACGTTTGTGAACTGGAAACCAAAGCAGAATTCGCTATGACAGTTGTCGATAATCAACATGTTTTTTACAATTGAGCTGTATAATCCGTTCTGGTTGAAAGAACAGTTCTCATTCGAACCAATCACTTCTTTATCAAGTTCCATTTCGCATTTTTGTTATCGAATATGCACGTGTAGGAGAGTTACCCCAAGAGCTTAACCGTCACACCTCGTTTACCATCCATTGTGCTCTATTTTGCATATCTAAAATGTGAGAAGCGCTACGCTATTTGCATGGTTATTTAATTATCCTTCGTGACGTGAACGATAGAGACCTTTAACTTCGATCACACTATTAGAGTCCAATTCTATTTAGTGTTCAATATTGAGCGTTTGCCGCCTAGCCATTCTTTTGATTCAATTGCATTCTGGTCTCATCTGTGCATGGTTGCCATCGTTCTAAAACGTGTGTTAATAGTGTGTTTACACACTGGCGTTCATCTCAAAATAGATGCAACAGTGCCTGGTTTGAAATGCTAATGGATTTGTTTTGAATACACGAGTTAGTGGCATACTCATGTGTGTAAACGAATTCTCTGCAAACATGAATTCTTGAGCTTTTACTTGCCTAATTTTATTCGATTTTATCCGATTCTGGTTCCATCTCGAATTCAGAGATTTGACACCAGCGTCAAAGTATGATTCAGCACATAATCAACTTTTCACATTTGCCTGTTGCCAGCTTCCTACAGACCTGTCAGTCCGTGTTGGTTTTATGCCTCTAATGTAAATGGGATCCGTGTATGGTGGCCTTTCTCACGTTTCGATTCCTGCCAGCTGGAGAACGCGGCGTCTCGTCTTCAATCAAGCTCAGAATCATCAAATTTGGAAGGGGAAACTGAACGTATTATACCTGTTGAAGGTGGTCGGTATGACGTATCTCTGACGAATCGTGAGCGTTATGCTGTGTATTGGGATGAGCCTGTCAGTGAAGTTCGTCGTGCAACGTGGTTCTATCGGTAGGCTTTGTTTCACATATTTGAGTGCAGCGATGTCGTACATAACTTGTCCATGATTAAGCAATTTTATTTATTCTAATGGCTTGCTTCTAACAAAGAATACAAGAACGAAGATTGGACTAGGTCAAGCAGCATTGTGTTAACGAATCTCGATAGGGCTTATTCATAGGCATATAACTCCAGGTTCGTAAATGTAGAGACAATCAACGTGTACCATTCGAATATGGCCGACGGTCATCTCTTCACCTACCGTAGCAAACCGCCTAACTCAGCTACACAATCGATTTAGCACCATATACATAAAAAGCAATGTGCGATGTTTGATATTTGTTGCATTTGGGCTATATCGCAAACTTGCACCGGTTAGTCCGATGTGTTGTGTGTGTGCTGCGTTTTGAGACTCATAGTTTGACCCATTTTGCGATTTAATCGTATTCTTCGGATCGCTGAAGTTCGATGGGAGCTGGATGTTTTAGATTGCATGTTAAGATCACCGATAAGCTGAGATATGGTAGACAGGCTGTGAACTGGTAATCCACTGTTGCGTAAGGTTAGCACGACCAATCTGTTAGATCACGTGCCCTCACATGTGGATGGGGTTAAACCCATGGGCTCGAAACAAAATCCGCATTTGCGTGCATCCGTGTGTGATGAAAATGCGTGAAAATATGAAGTAAATTAAATGATAAAAATAAATCGCCGATGATGGATGAAGCATGCACGATGAAGTTTGGAAAATGATAACGAAATGGCGGTAAACCTCAAAACAATTCAACAAGTGTTAGGTACAAGGAATATAACAAATTGGAGAATTAGTGTGGCTTTGTTTAAGATATTTGAGAGGTCTTTCGCCTCCTTTCGAGAAAGTAATAAATGTAAATTTTCTGTTGCGTGTCATCTCGTTGATATCGCGTATTTTTTTGTGAATTGCAATGGAACCACTTCGATTGTTCATAGAATTTGTAGCATCTGTTTAGTTTCAATAACCTGGGACAACATAGTATTATTGAAATTAATTCTCCTAACTGAAGAATTGTTTAAATTTCATTTCACTTGGTGATGACACCATTTCTGATGGTAAAGTATTCCAGAGGCATACACGGACTTGATAAAAGTTCAGGTGACAGTTAATGCGGGAGTGTGGTATTTGAAGGGCAAGCCTATTATTCCGTGTAAGGAAACTGTGGTCCATTTTAAATAAGTGGTTGGGTCCTTGGGATGTCGTGGGATTACCTCAAACGCGTCTGCGCTCAATAGTGCTCAATCCAAGGCATCATTAATTCGCCTTACCATAGTTTAACTACGTTTCTGTCGCTAAAATTCTCCTAAATTGTTAAAGCAATGCGAGCACAAAACAATTGCCTCAACGAACGATTTAAATGAGGTTTTCATTTACCTTTCAGGCCACCCAACGAAAACCGTGTACTACCGTTTTCTGAAAGAATTTGTGAACAACTTGAAGCAGAATATAAAGCGGCCGTAGAGCGTCAAACATGGGGAAACCATTTCGAATTGCCTGCCGAGGATCCCCGTGGAGGTTATGACCGCTATGTTTTCAACAGTCCTCAAGTTAGTATTCATTTAAGTTTTGTTAACTTTGGCGGTCTGCTAACCGAATAGGTTAAAAATTGTATCATTTGAAATATTTTTATCCTAGCTGCTTATCTACATTCTTCTTTTTTACCGTTTTATAAACCGAACACCAATCTGCAGTTTAATAATCACACCATTGGAAACGTCATTTTCAGTCAATGATACAATACTGCGCGTGGTCCTCACCTTGTCACACACTCGAGGATAACGATTCCTCTCATGGGACCACGGATGCCTTCATGAAGCTTGCGGAAGGCGGTCTAAATTACTACGAAGAACGATTTGTTTATGTACGACGTGGACTAGATCAACAGCTGCTGGAGCAACTTGAAGAAGGAGAGAGTGTCCCGGTAAATCATGTGTACTTTGTGGTCCACGGTATCGGGTCTATTTACAACTTGAGAGGTCAAGGCTTAGTCGAATGTGTGAACGCTCTTAGGTGAGTTGGTGACCTTGTTTTTTAGCTAGCTACTTACGCTCAATTTTCTGTACCAAGTGCATTATTATTTGATAATCTGTTACAACTCATCTGATGCGGCTGTTTTCCTGGCGCTGTACAGTATTGAGAATTTTGCTGTCTTAGCCAAGCTGCTGTTTATCTGTTGTAGGCTTTTCACGTTCAACTTTACCATTACTACTGCTAAAACATTGAAATTCACAAAAATAAGGTTGTTAATTGATCAAAGACGTTTACCCGAAATCGTTTGTAATTATGTCGTTTTTAAATGCACCACACCACGTCTATATATACATTCCTTGTTTGTTGTAGCTATTTCCGACCTTTCACGAACCAGTTGATGCTATCTAAATGGTGTTTATGTTGATTGATTTTGATATCGATTCGTTACGTCAGCATGTATTACTTCGTTGATTTCAGTTTTATTTGGATCCGTGATTTTGCACTCCGATCGATCAACTAACGGAGCTATAGATCCGGCAACGTGTCATTATAAAAAATTAAACTATACTCCAAACCTCTAGTAAGGATTGAGAGCTGGCAAAAAATGCAATTTTAATTGCATCGCGGAACCGGTTGCAGCTTTTAGTGAATTCAGCCTGCACGGTGAATATAATTCATATCCCTTCCGAATCTAAAGTACACATAAAATTTATTTAAACTCTTGTGACGTTAGTCTAGACGGTGAAACTTGGTCTCTGTTGTTCCTTCGTACACCCATTATCGATCAAGTTTTAAGGCGAATCAGTTTGCTACGGTTGGCTGTACAAGTTGTATGTAACAATGAATTCACAGGTTTAAAATGTTTGTCAGCCACTGTTTCGATTTGATGCGATCAGGCAGCACGAACCCTGCATTTGTGTGTCAGATCAATGCGGGTTATGCAACTTATGAGAGTTCTCTATTCTATTCACTCGCTAAAACTCTTTTCAAATCCGCAGCGTAAAATTTCATCTTTCTTAGCGAGATATTGCACCTAAACATATTCGACCTAGCAGATATCGTCTATAGGTGCGTGGGTTATTGTTTGCTCTAATACGTTTTCGACTCGTTCGTCGCATATTTACTTGGCTTATTAGAATCGCTTCTAGGAACCTTTTTGTGTCCAGGGTTTTTAGTTACGATAGCAAACCACTGTATGTCCATCTGATGCCACCAAATAAAACAGCTCACGCAATTTGGCAATCATACTGAGACAAAATAGAGACAGCTAAGGGAGCCGCGAGTCTGTGGTGAGTTCATACACACCCAGCGTATATAGAACATTTCTTCATTACTTCCAGGCACACTGCAAGACGCATGGTGAAGGAACATCAGCAAGAAACTGCTGGTCGTCCTGAATTCTTGCCCATCATGTGGCACGATACATTACATTCGGATGCTACTGGCGTAGATGAGCGCTTAAGCCGGATCACACTTCGAAGTATTCCGAAACTGCGTCAATTCACCAACGGGACACTCATGGACATACTGTTTTACACCAGCTCAAAATATTGTCAAATCGTTTTGGACAGTGTTGCCAATGATCTACAGCGATTGCGAGCTGTTTTTCTTAAGAGGAATCCCGAATATCAGGTATGCTTCTATGCCAAATTTAGTTTATTTTGTTAATCTGTGACTTGGTTTTTCGAATTTAGTGTATCAATATCTAACCATTCAATTCGATCGATTTGTTTTTCACTCAAATCACGATTTTTCGTGACTTAAAATGAGCGTTTTTATTGTGCAACATCAACTAACAGGAAGTTCATGATTTCGATATTTCACACTGACTTGACTTGTTTTGATTATCGGTTGCCTTCACTTTGATCTCACCGTGATCATGTTGCATTTCCTGTTTATCTTATGCATTGGCAATATTTAAACTAACTTGCATCTTCGGTTTATTCTTGAGTGTTCGTCGGGATTAAAAGTTTCCCAATTCGTGTCATCCGAACAAAGGCGTCGCAGAGTAGTATGGTGTAACTCCGTCTATAATGCCATACTTTTATGCTCTTAATTTTCTTCATACCCACCAGCTTGTCTATTTTTTTCATTCAGGGAGGCTTCTCTATCATCGGACATAGTTTGGGAGCAGTTGTTTCCTTTGATCTCCTAGCTCATCAATCTCCCCTACGTGGAATCTCTTCACCAAACGAACTACAATTAGATGAGGAACGGAGTGCCCAACCTTGCCCTACGCAGGCGAGCTGCGATGCAGTGAACTCTGACGGTTATGGGCCCCACAGCAGAGCGGAACTCGCCAGAATTTTGTCGGAAGGTGGTGTAGATCATCAGCAAATCGAGCGACTTCTTTCCTCTTACGATTCCAGTTCGATGGCTAATGAAATAAATTTGGCTGGTTGCACGCGACCCATCTGCGATTCTCATAAGCAATCCACTCAATTTTCTGGGTTCGGTGTACCCAAAGTCGTATACCCGCAACTGGGTTTTCCGATTGACGCGCTCTTCATGCTGGGATCGCCCTTGGGATTATTTTTAACTGCGCGTGGAGTGCATCTGCTTTCTCCGGACTATTGTCTTCCAACGTGTTCAAGGTTTTACAACATATTTCACCCTTTCGACCCCGTGGCTTATAGGATGGAATCACTAATAGATCCGGACTATCGTGTAAGTATTCACGTATTTTTCTGATTGTGTTTGCCATTTTTCCTTAAGTTCTTTCGCTGGAATTTCAGAGGAACCTTGTATTGACGTGTCAATTATCTTCAACCGATGTGTGATGTTTAATGTTATGCAATTCAATCGTACTGTCACGTGAAACCTTGAGCATTCGTAACTACTAACGCCTTGCTAATGCAATTGCCACAACGATTAAGGACAGATACCATTTAACCGTGTAATTTTGGCCAAACGTCAAGGGTAATGCGGCTGTAACACTCAGCAGGACTCTAGACTTACTTTTATTCATACTCCATATCAATATTTTATTCATTTGTTATACAACAACCACATGTAAATATGTACGCTTCCAATACTGAATGACGACCGAGAATGTGCTACATTTTCACTTTTATTATCACGTTTTTGCTACTCCCAAAGAACATAACACACCATACTTTATATTCAGTCTATTTTACAAATCGACACGGTTTTGGTTGCTGCCTGCACACTTTGCCTCGTGACTGTATGTATGTATGAAATCACAAGCTTTGTCCTGGCAAAACGCCGCACAGTCGAAGACTGCACGTGGGTTAAGATACTGTCAGGTTACGCAGGCCTAGACAGATATGGGAAAGTCAAAATGACATTGAAACTGCAGCATGTTTCCGCATGCAGCTCATTACCGGTGGCGAATCGATATAACAATCAATATAGCCTCGTGACTATCTCATGTTTAACACTCAAACTTTCGGCTTAACGAGTGTCCGATGAAATTTGCCTCAGGTAATGAAGAGACCCTTTGGACTGCGTCGTTTCGTGTATTCTTCTGAGTGGTTCGTCAGTTCTCTTGGTCCTGATGGATGCATGTTTAACAATCACGCAATTAATGGGATGTGCACCCAGCCAATAGTTTTAAATCATTGGATTGATAATAGTGTAGAAAAATTATTACTAAATTATTAGTGATTAATCACACGAATAAATGACAGCTGTAGTTCCTATTATGCTAAGCGACCTTGAATTTGACTATCTTGTATCCCGCGGGTCTGTCTTTTCGGTCATTCCTGACTTGTGTAAATCACCACCCGTCTAGGTTACACACGAATATGCTTTGGCTATGGTTTATGACGTCGAGCGACCACACGAGATTGCGTGCGATTTAGTGGATGTTTCCATTTTCTATACATGATACGCATCAGCAGCACTTCAGTGCTACGCATCTAACGTCGTGCTAAATTCAGTTGCCATCGGTAGTGAGCTGCATGCGAGTACAGGCTGAAATCTCACTGTTATTGCTATTTTAATTCGCTTTAACTGTCAAGGCCTTGGCAACCTGACAATATCTTAGTCCACGTGCAGTCTCTGACTGTGCGGCACTTTGCCTGGATTTGGCTTGTGCTTTCATACACACCCATTTAGTTTCCCACATTTTCATTCCACTCTGCACTGATGAATCTCACCTTGTTTCCACAATTCTTCAATTTCCGAATAATTATAGAACATGCATCAGGATTCGTAGTTTTACTTTGTTTATTTCATTATAAATTCACTCACATTTCTCAGTCCCCGGCGGCTTTGATCCCACATCACAAAGGCAGAAAGCGTCTTCACCTTCAGTTTCGTGATGAGCTAGCTAGAATGGGATCTGGGATCAAATCAAAAATACTGGAATCTGCACAAGCGACTTGGAGAACGCTACAAGAATTTGCGTTATCCCATCGGTAAGACTTTCTATGAATCATTTGTTGTTTTTATTGAGCACATTATTTTTCTGTCATTTACGTGTAATCCTTGAAATGTATCAAATAAATACTTCATCATGTTCAACAACACTTATGTGAGGTATCATCATCGACGGAATCTAGACGTTTTCCGCCTTGCGCATTCTACTTGTATGACTGTTGATTGCTAAGGCTGTATTTTGCTCCTCATTCACATTCTGCTATTCTCCCCATGATTCATATGTTACGCGTTCCTGAGTCACTAGAATTCGTATAAATGTAGTTTAACATCAGAACAAATGAATCGCTTTTATGTTGATCATCGTCACTGACAATCGCTTAACGATTGGCGCCAAAACATATCCAAAAACAATACTGCAATTGATATTCGCAATTGCTCGAAATGATCAAGTCTGTGGAGGATATGCACTGCTGATGAGCTCAAATAAGAGCGAAACCCGAGTCCAGTGCTTCCATTATGAACCGTCGTGATCAACTTTGTGAATAATTCGATGGGCTTGGCACGGATGAGTAGTCGCAAATATTATCGATCATACCGATGATGAATATGTTTTTGCTCTGGTTCACCTCACAAGTGTACGTGATGATTGACACAAACACCCGAATGTCCGCTCGCTAGGCGAAAGTGCAGTGTGCAACCTTTGCGAAATCGTTCGAGAATTGTCGTTTCACTATACTGATGTTCGAAATTCGGTCATCGCAAATTTTTGAACGAGCAAAAAAGCATATTATTGATATGGATATGTAGTGGAAAAATACGAGTATGTGTGGATTCAGGTAGCACCATTCTCATTGGAGTTTGCTGGGTATGTCGGGGACTGAGCAGAGCTTTAAACTATTACTGTGGTTGGCTCCTTGACGGTTACAATCAAATTCGTACGTTGCTATCTCTGCAGGGCAGATGTACTTCCCAATCTCACACCTATGCGCAAACTATTTTTTTCAAGGTGAATTGAAACAGCAAAAACAGCAGAAAACGTGAATGCGACCATGCGTGATGATTGAATGATGCTTCAATTTGGTTTGTTTTGATTACATTTCCAGGTTATATGTTCAGAGCGTAGATTCCAAAGGTGAATATTCGGAAAACAACGAAATCGCGGATATAATGTCACAAATTCCGAAGGATCATGGCGATGATGATGTCGAAGGCTCCCCAGGAACACTGACACATTTTAAAAGTCGATTGAATGCTGGTCGGCGGCTTGACTTTGTCCTTCAAGTAGGTCCTTTTAAAAACTTTGGGCTTTTTATGAGACGAGCCTGGTTTGGATTATTATTATTCTAGATGCAGGGCCCGTACATTTATTTCGGAAAACATTTTATGACTTTCCATAACATTTAACTTGCACGGATGTTCAATCGTGCAGCATTTCTGTGCTATGCGGCTAACATCGTGCTACATTGATTGGCCAACATTTGTGAGCTGCATTTTGAAACGCTTGAGTCTCACTACCATTTCTATCCCCCATATCTGTCTAGGCCTGGGCAACCCTATAATATCTTAGCCCACGTGCAGTCTCTGACTGTGCGGCACTTTGCCTGGACCAGGCTTGTGCTTTCATCATCATCATGACATTTAACACAAGTTTCCAGTATCTGTTTGAGAAAGTTTAAGAGATAAGCAAGCATTGTTCAAAGACTAATTTTGTATTTTCGACCCACCGAAAAACATGGAGCACTCACAAAAACGAAACATCTTCTCTGTTCTTGTTTACAAATTCCATGACTTTCGTGACCTTAAGCAGAATTCCATGATGTTCCAGGTTTGCGTGGACTGTGCAGAACCTGCGGATAATCTTCGCTAGCCTATAAGTTGTTCACATGATGGCGTATAATTTGTAATTTGTCCAGCACATGAGATAAATTTTCGATGGGTATCATCCAATTCTGAGATGTAGGTAAATTGTTATTTGTGTTTGTTGCACGATATTGCATAACCTTGTGTAGAGGACACAAAGTGCACTCGTGAGGAGCGCCGATCTCAGATGGCCTACAGGGCACCATCCTCCGCACAACGCAAGAACATGAAGCGTCAAAACGATCGACAATCAGAAGCCTATTAAATTTTGGCTTACGAAAAATTACACGAGAACGGTTCAAGTGACGAAAAACGATGTACATCAGCTATCCGTCGACATGCAAGGTGCCGAGGGCTCAAACAAAACCGGTTGACACGAAATTGCCAGACAAATCAGAACGAAATGACAACCCGCAGGAATGAACCAAGGTCTTCCTATCCGTTCACGAATTTTGTCGATAAAGGATTGGTGTCTGTTTGTCGCGTGCGTAATAGGCAAATTGTGTTTTGGGACTAACCTGTTAGATGGTTTTTCTCCGGTTGTGAATCGAAGAGTAATAGACATCTGGACTACAAACAGGGGTACATTGCTTAAGGTTGCATCGACTGTTCTTGATCTAACAGTGAAAAAGTAATCGAATGTTGAATCAGAAACGCAGTTGACACCTAACCTGCTCCAGTTACTGTAGTTTGTCCAACCTTTCTGGATATCATTTAAAATAGTATAAGTAACTCTGTTCCGAATAGGAAATTTGAAAGTGTTGGATTAAGTGATTTCTCATCTTACAATAACAGTTTCACAAATTGTGAGGTTCTCTGACAGAAACCAACCTTTCAATTAGTGATTCTAGTGCACGAACATAGACTAACATTGGGAAATATTCGAGACCGATCGGGAGTCCATAATCATGAAAAGAAAGTTTGCAATGAATCGGTTGGTAACGTTTCGCTTCTGAACACAGAAGGTTCGTCAGATCAAGGGTGTCTGCACGAACATGGTTCAGTTTTCAATGGCATTTTCTTGACCAATCCTGAGTTCTCTGAGATAGACAGGCGAGATCATAAGCAAAACGTTATCAAAAAACCTACTCTAACCGATTAATTGCAATCTTTCTTTTCATAGACTGCCATTCTTAGTAAAAATCATCATCATGGACTAGAGTATACTGGTTGCAAGCACTATGTACTTAACTTCCATACAAACACGGCACGATAAAATTTTAAATAGAGATAAAAGGGCAGGAACTCATAAACACATGAACTCGATTAAGCACAGACTTGCTGGTGTGAGGTCCCACGTTTCGGATCAAGTTTCTTGGTTGTCGAAATTAGGAATAACTAGCAGAACCGTTTTTCCTACATATCATCTCGGAGTTTGTCCCTGAACGGTATTATAATTCACGAAAGCATTTTTGCTTGTTTACATTTGTCCGTCTCCATTTTGTGCATCTCGATTTCTTACCCTATCCATTACATTGTTGGGCGCGAATCCTTTGTTGAGACTACTCATCAGTACCAAATCTGCCAAATAATTCGCATGGTTAATGAAGTCACTTCACAATGCAGGTTTCGTTTTTATAGGGTTAGATGCCAGCCTATGTTCTCTGATGCATTGCAAACGCAATCAAAGCCCGCAAGATCTACCTTCCACGGTTTTAACAGAAATCGAATCATTTTATCAATCTTTCTCATTTACCCGTAGAGGCATATGCAAAAGATCGAATTTTTATAAATTATTGCAAAGCTGGTAATATTGCTGTGCAACTTGTCTGACCATTCCTTCACTGTTTCAAGACATACGGACCCCGATCTTACTGCCCCTACCTGATGAGTGCAAACAGCACGAAACCTGTCGTGGGGTGTGTGATGGAAATGCATGCAAATGAGGATTAATGTTCATGCTCGTGGGGTCAGCCCATCTGCACGTGTGGTGTGAAAAGGTTGGTCGGCTAACATTATATAACAGTGTCATACAAGTTACAAATTTGTTCACTATTTCTCCAGTTTTAAGACATGCGGATGCTGATCCTACTGCCCCTACTTTGAGTGCAACCGGCCGTGTGATAGAAAACCATGCAAATGAGTATTTTTAGTCTATGAATGGCGTTTGTTGACTGTGGCTGTACTTTGGTAAATTTTACGATTACTTTCACAGGAAGCGCCTCTCGAAAGTTTCAGCGATTACCTCTCAGCACTTGGCAGCCACGCAACTTATTGGGAGTCAGAGGATACTGCACTCTTTCTAATAACCGAAACACTCTCGGATAAACCAAATAAATCAAGTGCCCATGGAATTGAACACTCTGCGGGTGACGCATCTCCAATGCAACTTACCCAAAGTTCACTATTAAACGAAAACAAGGTCGATTTCTACAGGAGCGAAATATCTTCCGCATCTAAATGATCCAGTTCAACAAACCATTACGAAACTAAAACGAATCCCGTCTCTGGATGCACAGCTTTCTCGAAAAGCACAAATTATGGTAATAGTTGATCAAAATGTATAAATTGATTTGATTTCTCGTTCACGACAAATTTCCTGTATGCTTTTCATCATGATATATTTGCGACTACTGCTATTTTTCACACGACTACGCGCTCGCTTGGTTGAACAGAATTTTCGATAGCATGCAAAGTAGCGAACTTTTATCGGAACAAGTGCATGTCGGTCGTGATCGCATTGCTTTCGTTAACCCGCTTGGATCGATTGGCCGTGTAAATGAACAGCACTCACGAGTTCGACTGCATTGTCGTATCAGTCAATAGCCTGCTTGGTTTTGAAAGACCGTGATTTGTAAAATTCAACTATGCGTCTTGTACATCTGCTCAGACGTTTGATGTAAATTGAATAGGGAGTTGTGATTTGTCTCTGAAAGTGGGTATTTTTTACAACGAAGTTTGACTATTGTTAGATAACCGTCTTTCAATGAACCATGGGGATTATAAGCAGAATTATAGAGTAAAATAAGCTATACTTAGAAGCCACTGTTAATCAGGGTTACACAACGGACCAGGTGTTAAAATTCAGAATTTCAGTCTAATGAAGAGTCAATTGCTCAAGACACTTACAAATGTATAACGTACCATGCGTGATGATGTGAAAGCACAAGCCTGATCCAGGCAGTGCCGCACATTCAGAGACTGCACGTGGGCTAAGATACTGTCAGGTTGCCCAGGTCTAGACAGATATGATAAAAGAAATAGAAATGGTAGTGAGACTCCAGCATGCAGCTCCCTACCGGTGGCCAATCAATTTAGCACGATGTACCATGTGTACTTTAATGCGGCGGGTAAGAAAGACAATACTTGACAATAATAGAGCGATTTCGGGTCGCACTTTCAAACACACGTTTTGTTGTTGTTGCATGATGATGCCAGTCCAAACAGGATGTATCAAGTTAATTAGCCTGCCTTAAATGTGAAGGGTATGGATGAAAACGCTTTAATAAAAATGTAAATATAAGCATAAGTCTAATGTTAAAGGAACACAACGAACTCTGTACAAATTACACATACAACACATCATCAGGGACAGTATTACACTAGCAGCAAAGTTGTTGATGACTATGGATGCACATCACAATCACATGTTGTTGCCATACTCTACAGCTTTTCGAATGACTAAACGGTCCGAGTCCGATGAATAATCTCTCCCGCAGCGCTCATGATGTATGAAAGCACAAGCATGATCCAGGCCAAGTGCCGTACAGTCAGAGACTGCACTCATAGTGATAGGCAGCACTCGGTCAAACGATGTCAGTTGCACAATGTATGTATGCATGAAAGCACAGTCAGAAACTGCACGTGGGCTAAGATACTGTCAGGTTGCCCAGGCCTAGATAGATATGAGAAATAAAATAGAAGAGGAAAGTTGCACAATGACGGTGAGATCTATGATTAGTAGCCAAGAGCAGCATCTGCCCTACCCCAGCGTGTAGATGACATCTTAGAAGGCGGTCGACTTCCTGATTTCAACTCACTATAGAGTGGATCTTTTGGAATACGTTCATTTTGTACAAATGGCCCAAACAGTAGGAAAGTATCGAACGTTTAACTTCCACAAAACATGACAAATAGAATCCTAAAATATGGGAAAGGGCGCGACTTGAAGAGCAACGGAATGTGTAGGAAAGTTAACACAAGACAAACTGCATTAAGGTCCCTGTATCTGACACGGATCACGCAATGAAGCAATTTTCGTGAACGATAACGACAAAAATCGGTGCAATTTCATCAGGCAATTTTACCGGTGGACTAAACTTGTTAAAACCACTGTTTAGCATAACAAGCCGAAACTACGGAAGCGCTACACATTTAATGTAACACTAAAACCCGTTTAAAATAAGTTCAGATTTGCATATTGGCTGCAATCCGACAAAGCTATCTAGTCTGGATTCAATCATTGTCGTAAAGACTGCACGTGGGCTAAGATACTGTCAGGTTGCCCAGGCCTAGACAGATATGAGACAGAAATTAGAAATGGTATTGAGGCTCAACGGGTTTCAGCATGCATCTCACTACCTTGGCCATCAATTTAGCACGCGGTTAGCCACCCAGCACAGAATTAACTAGCTGCAAGATTGCACATCCGTGCATTGATTGCATATCCGTGCGGCACTTTGCCTGGATCAGGCTTGTGCTTTCATACATACATACATTGTCGTGAAACCGTGGATTAAATTGCACCGAGTTAACAGTATCGAACAAGAAGAAAAAGCACGGCACGGCATTACGTCGATGTAAACTATATTGCATGAAAATCGGAAAACAGAAACTAAGATCACAGTGAGACGGTAATCTGAAACTTGTCGTGGCGCGTCGGTAAAGTACAAAATGCAATAACAATCGTTGAACAATGCACAATAAGTTAATGTGAAACGATGGAAAAGAAATAAATGGTGGATTCGCGCTACATAAATTGCAAAATCCTTATCAAAAGTAAACATGGTCGGTTAATCTTGGGAATAAGTTCAATGGTTTGTCAAGCCACCTGGAGGAAAATCGCGCAAAACCAAGGATAATAGTTTAGGTGGCAGAGGGAGACTAGAAGCCGCATCGTGAAAGAGAGTTGATCCCTCGGAAGCGTGCGCATCTCGATACGATTCTTGCTGCAAATGGCATACGATGCAACGGCGTAGAACATGTAGACATTGGACCGTGAGGCTCAATATATGACTCGGGGTTGTGAATAACAGCAAGCGATTATCAGATGTGCTGGAAAAAAGCGTTTGAGAAACGTAATATTTCAAGCCGCGCAAACAAACTGTTAAATATTTCGCATGGGAAGAAGATGGGTGTATTTAAACCACAGTGTGTAGTTTTGGTTGGTGAGGATTTTACTGGCAAATTGCTAAAGCGATTTTCGTCGCTAGGCTCCAGCTACCAAAAAGCTTTAAAGATTTTGAGTAAATACGGAGAAGGTTACGATTAGGAGAAACGCATGTTTAATGTTTGAAGTGATAGTTTTTGTCGTGATGATGTATCGTTCAGACTAGCTTGGAACAAAAGATTTCCTTTTTGGTATTTCGTCGCAGGTGCAATACATGACTAAAATTAAGACCAACTCGGCCAAAATTAACAAACAGTGTTGAAATACTGTTCTCAGTAAAGAATTAGGCTGCATTGGCTGAGTTTCTGCGCCATTAGTTAGCCTACTGAGAATGATCAATGCTATTCATTCGAAAATGGCGTACGATAAAATGAGTGTCCAGGTACTGACGGCAAGAAAGCCGAGTATCGGTGACCAGATGATGTATGAACTTAAACAGAAAGTGTCATGAGCGATCCATGCAACAAAAAGGCTTACGAGACCATGATTGCGCGACCACACTTGCTAAAAGCTACGCTGCGAAGCTTTGATTCATCAGGAGGCAAAGCCGATTCGGAGTATGTTTTCGCGGGGGAGGAAGTCGGGAGTAAAGGCCAGAGACGCACGCGCCTGCAAAGAGAACGCGGTAAACTCAGAAACATTATTACGTACGTAATATGTGAAAACATCTATCGAAACGTTATTGATTCGTGTTATGAAATAAAAAGGTGCGCAAGCCCCCACCGGTAAATATGGAATGAATAGGCCGGCTAGATTTTGGAACATTGCTGTTGCAATGCAGTCCGAACCATGAACAAGTTCAGCATGTGATAGGCAATAAAATAGCACTGATTAGAGGCTTCAAAGACCAACGTTGTCCACTACTGTTACAAGGCTCACGGAACCTAATCTTATTGTCTCCGCCTGATGACCACCAACACCCGGAAACTGATTGTGGTGCGGGGTGTGTGAGCAACACATAAAGAAAGCACTACGTTCTCCATGAAGTCTAATCGAAAATAAATTTAGAGCGAATGCTGCTCAGGTGTGTGGCAAAAATTCATTTACAATTAAATATAATCACGACTTTCGCCTGCTACTCATCCGATTGAATTTCTACCCGTCAGCAGCAAGGTACCCTTGCTAAAAAGGAAAAAACACAAAGGGCCGTTTACCTGGTTTCAGGATTAAGTCACAAGAGTAACGATCATGTATGTATGAAATCACAAGTGTGATCCAAGCAAAGTGCGCACAGTCATCGACTCAACATGGGATAGGATACTGTCAGGTTGCCTGGGTCTAAACGGATACGAGAAAGAAAAGAAAATATCATTGAGACTCCAGTGTGTTTCAACATGCAGCTCACTACCGGAAGCAAATCAATTTAGCACAATACAGAAGCACTGCACGATTGCACATTTGTTGTAGAGCACAAGGGACGTATTATGTCGAGAAAGCAAAAGGCCACTAACCGATCTTCGCATATTGTCGCGATTGACAAATCATCCGGGGCGACAGCTAGTCCGTATAAATGGTGTCCATTGCTTCCTCCAACCAGCAGGAGACCAGGGTCATAGCCCATGTGCCTGAAAATACATAAAAAAATTGATGGAAATTAATTTAACTGGTTTACAAGTGGAAAATCACTGTGAAACGGTGATGACTGGTCATAATGAGCTGCAAGTAAGAAACCCAATATGAAACACTGGAAAATTTTAAAGAACCGGCAGCCTGACAGAATGAAATTTGAATTAAAAACCGTCGAGGATGCTGGAATGACCTACAGCCGTCGATTGACCTGTTATTTACTGTTTCTGATGAACGTATCAGAGTGTGAACCGAGCACATGTAGCATTTAACTCACCAGTAACGATGTAAGGGTTTGTAATCGGGAACTGACCAAACCATGCAACTGGAATCATACGAGAGTGTGATCAAAAGGCTGCCGTCATGCGTATACGATGATCCACATATTCTGTGATAATGTCCAGGGCCAAGGAGGCATATGAGGTTGAAGGGTATCTCGGACTGTAAATAGAACCAGAAAGTAGTAGTTAGTAAAGAACAAACTGAGAACACAGACTTTTTAAAATTAAATTAATCCAACGTCAGATTTGAGTTAGTGATATTGAAAGTTTGGCCACGACGCAATTTGTTTTCACCGGACCTTACGTCACACGCAAATAAGTAGATGTTTTATAACTAATATTCAAGCCCAGTGGATAAAAACAGCCTGTGAAACAAACCATTGGATAGTCAATGCTATGTGTGGGCTTGTGACTACAACAAAATGTGACGGGGAAAGGCAAACGCGTCTGTGATGTGAAAGCACAGGCCAGATCCAGGCAAAATGCCGCACAGTCAGAGACTGCACGTGGGCTGAGATACTGTCAGGTTGCCCAGGCCTAGACAGATATGACAAACGAAATAGAAACACGTATGTACAGAAAGAATGTTGGCCAGAGCAAATCCGAAATATCAGAGCCTTTTATCTTTATTCTGCAGTAGAAATAGCCCACAATAATTTCGACACATCACAGGCTCGGCAACATTCCAAACCACATTTCATGTAACGACCAACCAAAAATCGTTTTTTTAATGCCGCGCGTTATTTGCGAGAAACATTAAGTCGGACAAACCAGCCATAAGTTCGATGAATGAACAGCAGATAAATGTCGAAAGTCATGAGCACAAGTCACCAACCTTAACGTACGCTCATTATCATGCACAATAGTTTTGTATCGGTAACACCAAAGGCAGCAAAGCACGGTACCCGACAGCACCATTGATCAACTAGCACATCCAACTGGTTTTATGGACAGGCAAGTAACCCTAAATAAGCCAATGAATCCTGGTTGCGAGTCACATAAAAAGCTGAACCGCGTTCAAGTACGCAGAGCTATCAATTGCACGTAGGCAGCGATGGTGTCAGATTGCCCAAGGGAAGACAGATAAGAAAGAAATAACGGCAGTGATACTGCTGTGGGCTTTCGCATACAGCAATCAACCCACCACGGCGTTACGAGTTCGGTACAGAGGGATGATCAAATGCACAGCAGTGATTATCATTTGGACTGGTGACGAAACGCTCGAGCAGCCAATGCAAGCAAACTGAATACCATTAACATCAAGAGGCATATTTTCCTCTACATCTAATGTAGAGTGTTACAGAGTCTTATCACGTAAAATCCGAATGACAGGTTTGGTCAGAGCTACAGTGCATGCTTTCATTAAAGTGCGCATGGTTAAAATGCATGCGCTGCTCGTCGGAAACTAGGGTGATAGGCCACGAGATGCATCAATGCGCCCAAAATACCATTGTTAGGATATCCATAAATAATGCGTTACTCAGGGAAAGACTTCACGCTGATGCACTAGAAATAACAAAGGCTGGGGCGTATGTGGTGAACAAGATGGATGGGGCGGATATCTCAACAATCTGGCGTCCGGTTCTGCAGCGGTTAACAATCCGTGCACAACGCCAAATGAACACGCGACTGAAACAAAGTAGGCTTGGCGATCAGTGAACATTGTTCACACCTGCACCCGCAGAGCAATTAAGTGATTATACAGCACACAGCCTACAACGACTAACGTGCGTGACCTCTAATGTGCACATGGGTTGCGCAAGTAGTCGGTCAGTGGAGGTTGTTAGCACCAACACGCCACAAATAAACAATTCAGGGGCTTAACACCTGTCGGGGGTAGATCAATTCGCTTTGATCTCGCCTGTCTACCTTGGATAACTTAGGATCGGCCAGATGAATGCAATTTCAACCTGAACGCTGTTCGTGCTGACACAATTCGTCTGACAAGGCTTCTGTAACAGAATTACTTATGCTATGAAAGCACAAGCCTGATCCAGGCAAATTGTAGCACAGACAGAGACTGCCCGTGGGCTAAGATACTGTCAGGTTACCCAGGCCTAAACTTATTTACTTTTGCGCCTATCTCCTCCTGGAGGATGAGTCGGCTTCAATGAAGGGTCTTGGTAATTTAGATACAAAGCGGCGTCCCAGCACCACTCGGTGTTTGTTCGAGTCAGCTTCGCTAGCCTTTGCACAACCAAGTGCGACTTCCAAGGCAGAGAGTTGCCAGGAAAAGGTGGTGTGCACCAACTAACCGTCTACGAGACTCTGCTCCAGATTTTTCCTCGTGGTTTGCTCCCAAAGACTTTCGCGCGATCGGGTATCCCACAAGGCAGCAGAGGGTTAAAATCAGGATTTTCCTTCTATTACATGAAATGCACTCCCAGGCTAACGAGCTCCATCTACCCGAAGCAAACTGGTTTTCAGGCGCCAGTCACTCGCCATCGCTCCTTCTCCTGTTGGTAGAAGCAGGTCGCCGGGCTCGTGCAGACCAGAAGCTGGACTTGGTTGTCAGAGGCTACTTGAGACGCGCGTCATATGGGAGCATTTTATAGACAGTGGGAGCTTATCCCCAATGCCACCCCTGGGTATGACAACATTTGGAACCGAAACTTTACTAAAAATATGCTCTAAACGATTCATTGCGAACTTTATTTTCATGATTATGGATTCCCAATGGGTATCAAATATTGTCAAATATCTTATAGACACTATTCTCTAAATCAGTGTCGAAAGCTAGCCCATACTTCAACAAACGGAAGCGGGGAAGTTTCTTGGGACCAGCTGAATAAAACTAGCACATGCCACTGGCGAGCACAGAAGCAACAACCCTAAAATAAGGCGCGAAAGACTGGTGAACCATTTTGAAAATATAATGAACACTGTTTGAGTTAGCAGTGGATATAACTCGGAAAGAAAGTTCAACAAAACAGCAGCAATTTGTGCCAAAAATTAGGTATAATCCCGCGGCGTATAAAATATTTTTGGGACTAGGCGATTCAATAACGCCTAACTAATTTGTCAAAAATTGCGAATTGACGTGAACATTTGACAAGCTTCTCGCAACGATTATCATGGAATGGAAAAATAGTGCATTGCATCACAACAAAACTCACTTCAAATATTGCCCCACATCCACTTTGGCCTGCTGCACAAACATGATACCCGTAGGGTTGCCAAGCGAAAGTGCACGCTTCTATTTGATATTTATAGCCACAGCGATCACGTCTACTTAAGTGGGGTTTCAAGTTGGCATACATATTACCCTCGTCCCATAAATCCCACAGTTTGACGTCACCGTTTAAATGCACTGAGGCCAATCGCAGGCTGCCATCACGAGCGACCGGGACAGAAAAAATGGGCGACTTGTCTGCGAAGAGCATCAAAGATAGGATGGCTGCAAATGCGGAGTAGAACGACAAACAATAAGTAAATTGACCGAGTGTCCTTCTTACAGGATTAGAAGCAGCTTTTTGAGTTACATATGTATGTATGTATGTATGTATGTATGTATGCATTGATGTCATCATCATCATCATGAAGCACAAGTCGGCAGTCAGACAAAGTGCCAAGCAATATGAAGCAGGAAAAGCAAATAAGCAAGCGCGTGAAAAAAGGAAAAGCAGGCAACCGGAAAATGCAAAAGCAAATGCGCAAAAAGCAACTTGTTTTCGTAGTTTCACTGCATGTGATTTTTTTTGTTTTTTTTATAGAAAATAATACCAGATAAAAAATTATGACACACATAATAAAATACACTGGCGCCACTGACTTCGGTTTGTAGCCATATCGCGTAAGATTTCCAGCCAACTATTAGGTGGAGCTTTTGGACCCCACACAGGCAAAGGTTGCCAGAGGTTGTCATAGCCGGGGGTGGCAGTGGGGATAAGCTCCCACTGTTTATAAAATGCTCCCATATGGCGCGCGTCTCAAATAGCCTCTGACAACCAAGTCCAGCTTCTGGCCAGCACGAGCGGCTCCCCGAGCCCGGCGGAACTGCTTCTACCAACAGGAGAAGGGCGAGGGCGAGTGACTGGCGCCTCAAAACCAGTTTGCTTCGGGCAGATAGAGCTCGTTAACCCGGGAGGGCATTTCATCTACGGGAAGGAAAACCCTGATTTTATACCTCCGCTGCTTTATGTATGAATGTATGAGACAAAAGCCAGATTTAGGGATACTCTATCTGTTTCCCTTTCCAAAGATCGGCCGGTCGAGCTGGATCATCATTGGCACTACTTTAAGCAAGCACTCTATGACTCTGCTACGAAATGCTGCAAAGTCACTCGTCAACCGTCACACCGCTGGGTCTCTGCTGAGTCCTTCATGCTACTCGAACAGCGCCGTGCCATACCGAGTGGTTTAGAGTATGAGGACGATCGGAAGTGGCTTAGACTCCTAATCAAAGATAGTTTGAGACGTGACCGTGAGTCTTGGTGGAAAGAACGCGCCTCGGAGATGGAAAGAGCGTCAGCCATGAACAACATGAGGAGACTTTACCAATTGATCCGTGTCTGTGGCCCTAAGCCGCAAGGTCTGAGTAAAACCATCCTCGAGGATGATGGCTCGCGCACAACGAGCCTTCACAGACGTTTAGAAAGATGGAGAGAATATTTCTCTCAGCAGTTTAATCAGCACCGTCCCTCAGACACCACCGACATCCCTCAATCCACTTTGCAGTGGTCCGTGTCGCTAGCCCCGCCCAGTGTCGAAGAAATACGAAGAGAGATCCAACTACTAAAGCGACACAAGGCGCCGGGGCCCGACGAGCTCCACCCGGTATTCTTCAAGGAAGGAGGCGAGGCAGTCGTAGCAGAACTGCGCGAGCTGTTCTCAAAGGTTTGGGTGGATGAGAGGGTACCTGCCTCCTGGGGTGAATCGCTAGTAATACCAGTCCATAAAAAGGAGCGCGGAACGAATGCTGCAACTATCGCGGAATTTCGTTTATTCCAGTGGTAGCTAAGATATTGGTCGCCATCCTCCTTCGCAGACTTACCCCGATTCGTGAGGGCACTTCTCGCGAAGAGCAAGCTGGCTTCCGACCAGGGCGCGGATGTGTAGACCAGATCTTCGTTCTGCGACAGTTGCTAGAACATCGTCACCTGTATCAGCGACCTACCATTGTGGTGTTTCTGGATATCAGAGCCGCCTTTGACTCGGTTGACAGATCCGCCATATGGAACTGCTTACTTCGCAATGGAATCCCATCGAAGTACGTCGCTATCCTAAAGGACCTATACGCACACTCGATAGGGAGGGTAAGGGCGTACGATAGCCTGTCAATGCCATTCAGCACCACAACGGGTGTAAGACAAGGCTGTCCAATCTCCCCGTTCTTGTTCAATTTCGCCATCGAGGACGTCCTCCGGAGTGCTCTCAGTAGTTTCTCCACGGGGGGCGTTGAGCTCCTTCCAGGTGAGCGGATTATGGACCTGGACTATGCTGATGATATTGCCTTATTGGGCGAAGACCCAACATTTATCCAACAAGCTTTGGATATGATGGCAATGGAGGCATCTAAGTACGGGCTGTTCTTCTCGCCAAGCAAGAGTAAAGTGCTCCTTCAGGCCTGGTCTGGTGAACTGCCAAATTTTGCTATAAATGATCTGATTCTCGATCATGTTGAGCAGTTCAAATACCTAGGAAGTCTGGTGGTTGCTGGGGGTCGGATAGAGAAGGAAATCACGTCCAGAATTGCAAAGGCCAGACTGGCATTCGCTAAACTTAAGTGCCTCTGGAAGAGACGTGATTTAAGCTTGGGAATTAAAGGACGGATATATTCCACCTCACTTCTGGTCTAGCTAGGGTTGGACGAGCGCGCTTGCCTGGATGGGGTGCAAGAGAAGGGGAGAGTGTATGGCTCGACACATTGGCAACGATGGCAATGAACCGACATCAATGGAAAGAGTGCATCATCTCTATTACTCCCTGACATTCTCTGCTGTTCAAAAAATTCAAAAAAGGATGTGTAAATGGACAAAAAATTACCACTGTTCCCCTCTCACTGTTTCTACCCGAATTGTAACCCCCTTCTCGCTTTGTACATCTCATTGTTTATGTTGAACGGCACCATATCTGTATCAGATTGTGCAATATATATATATATATCTATTTGCTGAGTTTCGTTGACAACCGGGTTACCAGATACAGACTTAATGGGAGGCGTTTTAAGTTTGTTTGGACCAATGACTCACTTGAGCTTGTCACACATACCGTGAAAATTTTCAGTATCCGCAGCTTTTCGTATACTGTGAGTAATTCGAGTCCAAAAGTCCTTTGCTCATCGCTTGGCTGTCTGTTGGACCTTATTTTGAGCTGGCATATCGTTGAACCTCAAGAATGCTGTGCGTTTCCCACCCATTACAGCAGTCGTCTCAGAAGACTGCTTCGAATCAGTCGCTCGTTCGAGCTTTCTTCGGACCGAAAGTGCGACTAGGCAAATGCAGCTTTTTATCGATTCCCAGTTTTTTGAAGCCGATTCAAGTGGGGTTGTTTTGCTGAACTCGGCTGTGAAGGCTTTTGCAAATCGCGCAGCTAGATTAGGTTCGTACATGCGAGTGACGTCTATCTTAGGCTTACTAGACATTTTGGTGCTTCAGTTTTGCAGACTAGTGAATGACCAGTGTCGCAGTATGCGCTTTGATATGATCTGGTGAGGAGTACGCTTCCTATATTAGTGCGCCTAACAATAAGATTAAATTGATGCCAATGCTTAGAGCGAGGATGTTTTTAAGAGACTTTATGCTGTGGTTTCGTTTGAAATAGTGTTTCTGGCACAAAGACTGAACTCTGTGCACAGTTCTAAAAGGCGTTGTCGACCACTCATCAATCAGGATGGCAATGACACTATTGTACATATGGCGTCGACGGAAAAAATGAGCGCAACATAACGTACAGATGCGTCGAATGAAAGCATTACATTTGTTGACACTGCACGAATCTTACTCCGGATAATGGATTCGCCAATATTGGCCGAATAAGGCATTTAATAAGAATATTGCAACTGTAGTCTACAGAAAAGGCCGACCAAGGTCTCATGTACAGAAGAATAACTTGGAACCACTAGTGACCATGCGTCAAATAACCGGAAAACAGGGTTAACAATATCAAGAAACCTTGTTATGTAAATTGACCTGTACGAATAGAGCAAGATGTTATATTGAGATATAACTGAGAATGCTGATTGACACCAACAAAAGTACCTACGGACCTTTCCCTGACATATGTAAACGACAAAGATTAGCATTCCAATCATGATAAATTTTACAATCAGGTTAATAGAAACGCACATCAGAAGTAAATATCAGTTTATTTGACGACGCGGACAGCCGTTACTTGCTCTTCGCCCATACACGAAACAATGGTAATCTGAAAATGAGATTAAATAACTTCAGCTTACATTGACCATGCTATTCCCCTCTTCGAAATTTTTGATGATATCTTGAAGCAAATCACTGTCTGATACTCTTATTTCTTCGGTGTCGTATTTATTGTTTATATATGACACAGAATCGCCATCAATAGCAGCAAGCTGGAATTCTTGACGTTTCACTTCTGGTGCCATTAAAGTGGCAGCAGACGAACATATTTCTTCGCATTTTTTTCCAGTAAAAATGTCTAAAGCAACGAGATGGCACTTGGCGGAACCGTGCTTTCCAGTTTTTGAAGTTGATATTTCGACTATTTTACACGGGCGGTTTTTCATGACCACATAATCATTACACTTCAGCTGTCCAGCAGCAATAGGTCTACAAGCTGAAGCTCCAGATTCTGCGGATTCAAAATGATCATCAAATTCTTCCATAATTACGCTAATTCAGCACCTGTAATAATTTGGAAAACAAAGCCAGTCGCCGTTGAAATGCGCTGGGGAAATTGAAAACCCGCATAAAAGTTATGTAAAACAAAAATCGTAAATATTAGAATCAAGATCGTAAAATAAGTTGAATTATTGACCTTTTCACGGTATTGTCTCGTAATCTATGCACCATAGTACTGATACTTTGGCTGTTCAAGTTATTATTGATTTTTGAAGAAAAGCAAACCCACATCCAAAATCCTTTAGAAGGAATATGATGGACCATCCAAGACAGCCTGATACGAAGCGAAATAAAGATAATGTTGTAGTAATATAACGCGTGATCAGGTGCTAAATGTATATCAAGTGAATACTGTACAATTTTGTGGCATGATAATAATGTTAGTGATTTCGGCACCATTCTCATTGAAAAAGTGAAGTTGGAAACGACACTCCAGTGTAATCCGATTTTTACTGAGCCGCAACAAGTGAAGATTTACGTACGTCGTCATGGTTAATCAAGCCTCCCATAGATCTCAAGACCAGTTGAGAATCCTTGGTTGTACGTCTAATATATGCAAACAAATGTTTGGCGACAGACTGAAATTCGTCTACCAAAGGTTTGTTGGAAATTTCATTCTTTCTTCCTTTTAGATAGGCAACCTAGTTACGGTAACTTTGTTGCCTACATCTATCATTTGTGCTGAAATAGAACGTCCGCCACAACTAGTTACGGTAACTTCGTTGCCTACATCTATCATTTGCGCGGAAATAGAACGTCCGCCACAACCCCATTTAACCTCATGAGATTATAAATAGTGCTATCAAAATATTTCGGCCTGTATATAAGTCTTTTATTTACGGTTGCTTTCAAGATATCTGTATTTACATATAACGCTCAGTCAAAATTTATCAACATTCGTTGACTTTGGAATTGACCTATCTTTTAAGTCTACAGACGTGATACGATTGTTTGTGCCTAATTTTCCAGTTGTTTTCCCGAGAATTCATTTTTATTTTTGGTTGATGAGCTATATTCCAAACAAACTAAATGGTGAAGTGTTAATTGCAAAAAATAAGTATCTCCAAAGGTAGATTCGCAACGTCGCATAATTTGGGTGTGACTACCAAAGCCAATTTCGGTAAGAGTTGTCCAACATAAATCCTCTCTTTATTGTGCACCAAGTTCAGTTTCAATATCATAGAAAGGAATTCATTTCAGAATGGTTCATTTGTTGAAAATAAGTTCGTATAGTTTATAAGGTGTGTTTGTAGAATTCCACGATTAATAAAGTCACAAGTGATACTGTTATTCGGGTTGAGAACATAACTGAGGAACTTAATCGGCAGGTGGCGGTCTAACACATCAAGTACGGTAACCTCGGGCAAGACATTACACCGGATACTTTCAGCATTTACAGCATCGTTTCCAAACCTTACCAAAAATTTAATGATATGGTGATTTTGAATCTACACAACAACACTACAGGTAGATCTTGAAGCTATTTTGTCTCTAAATAAAAAGCGTTTATTGCGGTAGCGTGTAATATATATTACATATCAGTTGTTGAACGGCAGCAATAACATATCCCTTGCGCCAACAGATAATTTTAGTTACCTCGTCAAGTTTGTTTCGCATACTCCTTGCGTTGAGAAAGGATAATTGTAATCCCTTTACATAGGGATTCACTGAGATAGGATTGACAGCGGCTTTAAACCAATTTACGGCCTCCGCTTCACTAATCGCAACTTCTCGCCAGCTTTTATAAGCTAATCTCATTTTCATTCTATCATCGTGAGCCAGTGCATGTTGTACCTTGAATGCTTCACCCTTGGAACGATGAATGCGTCGTGATACCGCGTGAGGTTTCTATTCTCAGGCTGAAATAATTTTCAGTATTAATGATTTATCTTTCTTTTTACTTTTATGGCCAAGTCAGAATGCAGTAATAGTGGTAATATTTGCCAAATTTGGATGAAATTGCGTTGAGAAATAGACTTCAGGTAGGCGCGATCTTGCTGTAAACGAATCTTTGTCGTATTCCCAGTTGGTTTAAAAACATTCAGCACGATCATGTTTCGCTTCCCAGAATCCAAATTTTGTTTTTTTGAAACTAGAGATTATTAGTATCCGGAACTTATTTTAATATATTAAGCGGATAATATAGCTTGCTCATTCGCAAGGCCAAGCTTGAAAATAAAAAAATTATTAGACGTCAAGCCTGCTTAAGTTTCATACTTTCCCGACGGTCAATAAATTTGTTTTGAAGCCGAGTATTAGGTGAGTACTTGTACTTCGTAGCATCATCCGTAATAACACAATTGTGAAAATGGTATATTCCAGGAAGCTACGTACGAAGTCGTGATCACAGATGCAAATATCACGCAAGCCTGTCTAAAGATAGACTGTTATTCCATCCGCTGGCGATCAGTTATTATCGAAATATTTATTCGAGCCTTTCAACGGTTTTAATAAATACAGCCACGACTTGATGTTTTGTATATCCCTGCTAAATACATAATGGTGAAAGGCATATCATACATATCGAGCGAATAATATCGCGTGATGTCCTCTGGAGCCATCGATATATAACTGGTTTCATTCATCAGACCAAACATTCATGCAATTTAGACATATTCCACATCACACAGCTTCTGTGTTATCCCGAGCCTGTTTAGAACATACACGAAATCAGACTACGCGCAAGCTACGGAGCCCCAATTTTATTTATTCTGAATTGCATTAAATGTTGCATTATCAATGTTTTCGGATTTATCAGTCGTGACAATGTTCAAATCGTTGATAATAAATGCATCATCAAACTTTTCGAAAATAACAATCTTCAATGCTGACCTCCAATTCAAATTTGAAAAATGATACTTTCAAACAGGTCAATAAATTTACAGAAACTATGTGCCCTAAAAATAGCCGAGTAGAAACCCGTTATGAAAATATCATGAAATTTATTGTTGCTGATAAAAATCATTTTATAGAATAAAAGATATATATATTCTCTCGTCATAAAGAATTGCGGTTGATTGTACTGACTTCTTTTTCATTTTCTTCTTGATAGATAAAAAAAACTTCAAGTCTCAGTAAGCCGCATCTCTTCATATCAGCAACATTGTCCAGGAGAACCCCAGTTGAAGAAATTCTGTCCAGTATTGTGCAGAACATTATCCACCCTTTGCTTGATCTGGTTTTCAGATGTTGCTACAAAATCCTCATCCGGAAGCGCACTCCACAAGTTAACAACTCTTGTTAAGAGCGTGAATCCTTGTGTTAGGTGTAGTGTTCTTGCATATTGCAGCTTTTGAGCATCGCCACCGGTTCTTGACCTAGACACGAGAAGGAAGAAAACGCGCATCTCGTCACCAGTGGCTCCCAGTAATATGCGACGAGTTAGCAGCAAGTCGTAGCATACACGATAAATACTGAGGGACACGTGCCTGAGACATTGAACTCTCTCCACTTAAGGAATTGACTTCAATCATTGTGTTATCTTCGATACCCGCCGTTGCACTGCGTTTTTTGAAGTTCTGAAAGCTCGTTGTTATTTTTACTGTTTAACTTTCGTGTTTTTGAATTCTGTCCTGAGCTAGATAATTAAAGTTTGCTATTTTGTTGTATAATTATTTTGGTTCAACTGTATCGTACGACATAGGCGTACTGTCATGCCAATAAGTTTAGGGTTTTGGACGAGTAACTCAACCGTATAGTAGACGTATCGGTGGTTATCTCGTGGATAAATTGTTTGAAGTTGGATTCGATTTTCTTCTCACCGATTTTTACTTAAATTACTCATTTAGTATTCTATCGAACATATTGGGAGGATGACGAAAAAATCGTTGAAGATAACACCTGAACAAGACTGGCTAGCCAGTATTTTTCCTTGGTTGATAATGATCCACGCTGTGGATTTTTAGTTATCTCTAATTTTGATAATCCTAGGGCGCATATTTTGCTACCACAATTAGCTTAAGAACAGAAAAGTGAGTAGCTGGATTTGGAAAAGTTGAAGACAGCGAATGCAAATCGATTAGCTCAAATTAGGTTAGAACTGTCCGAGGTAGGGAAGACTGGGAAGGTTGCTAAAATCAGTAAGCACGAGATGGCTATCAAATAATATTTTAATTCATTCAAACTGTGAGAATGACAAAAGAGCATCATTGTAGTCGTTTGCACAGTCTTGGGTTTGGTATAAACTCAATTTTTTTAATTTCAACATCATTTTATTTCGGCTATTGTTAACAATATATTGATCTAATCATATCTTTTTATTGTTATAACTCAGGTTTGATTGATTTTTTGTTCACTGACTCAGTTGGCATTAATCATGTGCTAAATAGCTTTTGGACATAGCCAATACACACAACAAAAACAATATACTACTTTTCCACGTGTCCTTCTCTTTCTGCTGAGAACGTATCGGTTGTTTGTGGACTTGCCTTTTGTACCTTATACTGACCGCTAACTGCAACGTATATTTAAGCCCGCCCTGGAAGCTTTCGAGTAATACACAACATCGTGGAGTTCTGATTTGAAATTATTATTTCACGTGGCTATGAACAGAATGCACGCAGCATGACTACCTCTGAGTTATATCCTATTTGATGATATCTCATTTGGTACCATGTCCAATTTCGATGTTATTCTGTTGATAGTTTATCCATATCAAGATTGACATCAGTATTTTAGTGGCAATCCAAGCAAATACAGTTAATTTCTACGACAGTTTGAAAGATTTGTGAAAGGTAATTTTTTCGATGATGGACAACGTATGCTGCATTTCTTAGAGTATTGTGAAGCTCAAACGAGAGATACCATCGATGAATGTAGTATCTTTTTCTGAAAACTGGTTACTGAAGGGTGCGAATGTTATTAGCTGAACTATATAGAGAGCTTTATGTTATAGCTGGTCCAATTTTTGAACGATTAATTCCCACAATAGCATATGCAACATCAAGCGACGTTTTGCTGACTCATATCTCGACAGAGATGCAGAACGGTTAGACTGCCTGTTTTAAAATGAATTTCGAGGTAGACCTATATTTGTTAACGACTCTGAAATAGGTGGACTGTATGTTGCTGCATGAATTACAGTAAGGGGCAAGATTGGTTGATGTGATTAAAAAATATCGCCAACCAAGGTTCCACGACATACGACGTTTTATAGCAGATAAGGCACGTTTGTTGTTGTTGTTTCCGTCAAATTGTACGCAAATCAAATTGAATGAAAAGAACTTGCGCAGATTCACAACACCGTAAATCAAGTGGACCAGTTTTACTCGAAGATAGACATCAATTGCTCTGTTTTGGTGCTGAACACTGTTTGTAAAATTGCGAAATGTTCGAATCTCACGATATAAACGATCGGTGTAAAGGCTGTTAAAATTATCACGATTGTTTCTTGTATCTCCTAAAAAGGTCATCGTTCTCTGGATGGTCAGATAAAAGTGTGTTATGTTTCTAGCAGTAATGAAAGACGGTCATGTCATTCATATATTCCAGAAGAAAAATGTTTTGTAAATTTGATAAAATCAACTAGTAACAATAATATTGTTCATCGTGTTCGTCTAGGTACATTTCCTGTTACCATACTGGAACCACACATCACAGAAGATACTTACACTATGACAAATTATTGTTTTGATGTATCTCTGGTGAAAAATAATCTTCTACTGATATTAATAATTCAGAAAGATCGACTACGCGGGTCTACGTGGATCGCTTGGGCTAGTATATTGGCAAGAACTTGATCAGCACAACACCGAAACACAATGCAGTGAGCTCACGAAAATACTTCAGTCAAACATAGATCATAATTCGCGATTTGTTGGTGAACGACGGGCACGTGACTTCCGATTTAAGCTTCACAGTCGCACAAAAAATGGCTCGGGAAACGAAACTTTGCTTGGACTGAACACCGAAAGACCAGAACTGATGCTTCTTGGCAGCAATTTTCTAAAATTCGTAACAAAGTGAATGCTCTCGTCAAAGAGGACAAGCAATATTACCATCGCTCTCTGTCTTTGAAAATGGAAGAAAACCCTAAACTTCTCTATCGGATTGTCAATGCTCGGTCCAGTGTGAAACCAGGGGTGTTTCCTGTTATTTCTGAGAATGGATTAACAGTCACAGCAAAGGAAACGGCTGATACTCTCGCTCAATTTTATGCAAATGTGTTTAGCCCGATAACGGTTAGGGCGAATGAGAAATTACTGACATCGATTGTATCTCAACAACTGAATGATATTGAGATTAATTCAGCGATTATACAAAGACACTTGTGTCGACTGAACCCTAGGAAATCTCCTGGAGCCGATGGAATAACACCAGCACTACTAAAATCCTGTGACCAGCAGCTGTGTGAACCACTATGCCAATTGTTCCAACATTCCCTAACCGAAGGAGTGGTGCCAACAGAGTGGAAGACAGGGGTAATTTCACCAATTTATAAGGGTGGTAGCCGTTCAGATCCCGCGAACTACCGTCCTGTCACCCTACTTCCCGTGATATCCAAAGTTATGGAGCGCATAGTGACGGAAAATATAGTTCATCACTTGGAATCACAAAATATACTATCTGTCGCCCAGCATGGGTTTCGTAAAGCTCGCTCATGCTTGACAAACTTGCTGACGGTATTAAACGATTGGACCCAAACCGTTGACGCAGGAGACAGTGTGCACGCGTGCTATCTGGATATGTCGAAAGCTTTCGACAGAGTTGATCACTTCCTGTTGCTACAAAAGCTAAACAGATTGGTATTGACGGGCAGCTACTCGTGTGGTTCGGAAGCTACCTCAATGGGCGCAAGGCAACCGTTCGAGTTAACGGGGTACAATCACGAGCCATTAATACCTCCAGTGGTGTATCGCAAGGTTCCGTTCTACGACCAGTGCTTTTTTTGAGTTTAAATCAATGATTTACCTGAGACGCTCTCATGCAAGGTAGTTCTTTTTGCGATGATGTTAAACTTTGGATGCGAATAAAATCAACTGCAAACGGCGTAGAACTGCAATGTGATTTAGATGCACTACACGAATGGTCAGTTAGAAATAAACTGCCGTTCAAGTTTCAAAAATGCAAGTTACTGCAAATCGGTAAGCCCTTCCATTACGAATATCACTGTGAGCAGACGATTTTGAGCTGGACCGAATCGGAAAAGGATCTTGGAGTCTGGATATGTGGCAGCCTAAAGAACAGCGTGCATTGTGAGGTCATTCACAAGCGTGCTTCAAAACTTCTAGGTATACTTCGACGGATCTTCAGAACCTTTACGCCTGTAACGTTGCCAAGCATCATGAAGACCTACTTAATTCCCACAATGGAACATGCATCGCAAGCATGGACTCCGTGGATGAAACAAGATATATTCTTGCTTGACAGGATATATCATCGTGCAACTAAACTCGTGCTTGGTTATCGAGACCTTCCATACGAGGAAAGGTTGAAAAAGCTAAAGCTCCCCACTCCCCTTCAACATATACTTCGAAGTGACGTTATCATTACTTACAAAATATTGAATATTCCAGATCATCCACTCAAACATTTGTTCAAATACCGTGAATCAGGAATTACACGTAGCCACTCAGCAGCACTACAAATTCCCCATTCCCGTACTAATTGTCGCGGATATTTCTATTCGGTACCTGTCTGTTTCCTGTGGAATGCCCTTCCCGAAGCAATTATCACCTCTTCCTGTATCCAAACATTCACTCGAAACTTGGACACTTATTTGTTACATAACGACTTGACGATGCCTGTGTATTGACTCAGGGTAAGCATATTACTTGACTCCAGTGACATCGTATAATTGTTTTTCCATACCTCTTATTGAACGCATATTTACTATGATATGGTAATTGTGAAGCGATGTGATTTTTGTGACCATAAATTCTTGAATCTTGAATCTTGAACCTAAAAAAGATATCTTGCATGTTCGAACATGGAATTCTGATGTGACTCAGAATGTGGGTCAATAGAATTGTCTTTAAAACCATTCGGTTGCCAAAAGCCTACTGTTGTCATAATGCGTGCGCTTTGTGTGCCGGGTTTACCTAGAAACAATAATTGTTCAGCTGCTCTAGACACCATACCGTGGGACAATTGAAAGAACGTGATTTACCAGATATTCCTGATAACACAATTGGCTTGTTTATTGAAGCATACATAACGGAAGCCCACTGGGAAATGGAGTAGAGATTAGGTCGTCGTAACTAATCCTCTGCATATGAAACCGTACAAGGTTGGGTGTTTGTTGCTTGATTTTCTTGTCGCTTGAAAGATAGTCATTTTGAAGTGTGTTAACCGTGGAAAAAGGATTATGCCAAACATTACAGCAACCGTTAACAAGCAAAGTCACGTTCAAAGATTCTGCGTCCTAAGTTTCTGTAACAACCTTTATTGCTCACTCGCAAGACAAGCTCCAGTCGCTAAGGGACTGTTTTTCATCGGCATGCAAATACTTTGGCCTAACAATTCGCATGAGAAACACAAAAGTTCTTGGTCAAGGGACTGTATCGCCTCCAATCATCACTGTTGGAAAATTTCAGCTTGAAAAAGTACATAATTTGGCATATCTTGGTTCATCCATTGAGGATAACGTCTCGCTAGACACGGAGATTGTTAAGCGGATTTTCTCACGATTGAACTCTTGTGTTAAAGGGAAACGTAAGTTGACTGTAAAGACAAAGATGATGGTATAGAGCGCGTGCGTACTGAATGCTTTACTGTACGGCAGGGAAACTTTGACCACCCACACATGACACGAACGGAAGCTGAATGATTTCCATCTTCGAAGCATCCATCGTATCTTGAACATACCGTGGATGGACGAATGGACAAATGCTGAACTGCTTTCTAAAGCTGGTCTTCAGAGCATGGTAACCTTACTACGACAGAACCGCCTGCGGTGGCTTGGCAACGTGTACAGAATGGAAAATATCGTATTTCGAAAGTTATACCCTATGGTGAGTTGCACATGCAGTGCAAAGACAATTGCAAAAGTGATAGGAAATCACTTGGCATTAAACCTGCGAGTTAGGAAAAACTTGCTTTTGACCACTCTCATTTAGGGCATCATGTAAAGCGTCGTCTGCAATCTGAGGAAGAGCAGATGCAGCTCTTGGCTGTTTAACGCAGAATACGCCGCCGTCGTGCATCTGACGCCAAACGACCGAGTTCTGCTTATCTTCGCAAGCGCCGTTGAAGAGATTGTTCCTAATGAATCTGACTGTTTAGTCATTAAAATATCTGTAGAACATGAAAGTACATGCGATTTGATGTACATACATGGTCGACATCGACCGATGTCGCCCAAAACATCTTAATTTTTGGAATTACCTACATGCAAATTTGGTAAAATCTACGAGTTTAGCATCAGAAAACTTAACTATCATATGCACGCTAAACCTTCATATTGTCCATAACTATTAAAAATCATTTTTCTGCCTTGCCAGATTCGTGAGCAATGATTCATATTATTCATAAGTATATATTTGTTCTGTAAAGTTGAATGCTCTGTCAACCACAAAACTTCAATCCTTAAATCAGGGCGTGTTGTTGGCCTCCCCCGAGTGATGTTGACCATGGATGTACATCACAACGACCATGGAGAATTTACTGCACCTGCATTGCACTCATTTCAATGCACAAAATCACATCACCTATAACGGTCGGCGAATTAAAACTAGAAATAAGCACAGCCCATCAGGCCCGGTGTGGAATCCAATGCCACAATTTACAAACTGACTGACAGTGTCAGATATGATCAGAACACAAACGAACGTAGAGAAGATAACGCCTGATTGAAAGGCTTTAAACAACTCGTGAACAAGCGTATGAGCTATAACAGAAAGAAAAAGGTAAGATGTGTAATACGGTAAAATGAGCGTGTGTACACAATAAAAGAAATGTCAAAACAATACGACATTAACCCCGACAGGGAAGACCGAGTGATATAACGATTACAGTTTTAGACCTCACGGGATCGAAGATTGTAGGGTCTAACCCTTAGTTGTTGTGAAACAAGGTGTTCTACATTCGGTTTAAGTGTAGTTGTTGGTCCAGAAATGTCTGAAGTGGCAGACTGTATGTCAGTTGCACAAAGGGTATCTGGAGGTGTTTTTGTTGGGTCAGGTGGGTCAGTGTTCAATGGGTTTGGCGACTGATTCATTGAAGCCAGTTGACGGAGAGATACAGTCTCCTCGCGACCATCTGACAAGCGGATATGGGCATACTGAGGATTACACTCCAGAAGCTCCACCTCTTCCACCAGGGAGTCATACTTGGAGGAACGAATGTTTCTGCGATAAAGGACTGGTCCTGGCATCAACAACCAATTAGGAAGACTCGTACCGACGGGAGACTTGCGATTATGCTTGAACATTCGCTCGTGAGGCGTCTCATTTGTAGCAGTGCATAAGAGAGACCGCATGGCGTGTAATGCTTCGGGAAGAACAAGTTCCCACTGCTCTGTCGTCAAACCCCTATCTCGCAAGCATAATGAAACAGTTTTCCATAAGGTACCGTTCAGACGTTCCACCTGCCCATTACCTTGCGGGTTATAACTGGTGGTCCTACTCGTAGCAACTCCTCGAGAATGAAGAAAAGATTTAATGTCACTGGACATGAAGGATGACCCTTGATCTGAGTGTACGTATCCAGGCATACCAAAAATGGAAAAACAGTTCGGTGAGTCGGGAAATGACAGTAGAGCTGGTCATGTCAGGACATGGGAAAGCAAAGGGGAATCGAGAAAATTCGTCAATTACTGTAAGTAAATATCGATTCCGAGTAGATGAAGGAATAGGCCCTTTAAAATCGATACTGAGACGTTCAAAAGAATGTGTTGCTTTAATGAGTGGCTCATTATAAGGACCGAAAAATTTTGGCTTCAACTAAGAACATACAAGGCACTGCCAAATGACAGATTTGACGTCATCAAGAGGGAACGGAAGATTTTTTAAATCGGGTGAAATGAAATCAACGTGTGATACACGGGTGGCATAGTGAGTCATCAATGGACTTTAATTGAGGAAGCGAATGTACATTGGCACAAAATCCACGAGACAAGGCATCAGCTGCGGTATTATCAGGACCCGGTCGATACACCACGTCATAGGAAAAATGAGAGAGTTCTATACGCCAACGTTGGATTTTGTCGTTCTTGATTTTACTGGCGATTTTCGTATCAAACATAAACGAAACGGAGCGTTGATCAGTGAGTAGTTTAAAATGAGACCCAATGAGATAATGTCTCCATTTTCGAATTGCTTCAACGATCGCGCAAGCTTCCTTCTCGATCGCGGGATGATTACGCTCACTTGGAGAGAGTGTGCGGGAGAAGAAAGCAACCGGGCGTCCATTTTGGTTGAGAGTAGCTGCTATTGCTACATCGGATGCATCTGTTTCGACAACGAGAGGTACGTCACGATCAACCGAGAAAAGAGATGCTTGCACTAATTCAGATTTCAGGGATGTGTAAGCGTTCAAAGCTTTCCCGGACAGTGGGAAGATTTTATTGTGAACCAAAGGATGGATTTTGTCGGAGAACTGGGAGAACCATTGGGAATAATAAGAGAACATCCCGATTATTCTTTGTTGTGCTTTGAAATCACAGGGTGGAGGCAACTTGAGTAAGGCATCAAAGCGTTCGGGGTCTGGTTTCACATTTCCAGCGGATACCTCATAAGCGAAAAGTTTAATGCGCTCTACGGAAAGGGTAAATTTGTTGCGATTCAAAGTAAGCCCATATTTATCCACTGCTTGCATAAATTTGCTTAAGTTTACATCATGATCATGCTTATCTTTTCCATAGACGGTTATGTTATAGACGTAGACATACGTTCCTCGCAGAGATTCTATGCGTATTAACTCATCTATGGCCCGCTGGAAGCATGCAACTCCGTTGGTTACGCCAAATGGAATACGCCGCAATTGGTAGAGGTTACCACATGCTTCAAATGCAGTGTACCGGCGCTCATTCTCCTTTACAGGAATTAGGTGATATGCGCTCTGCAAGTCTAGGGTGCTGAAAACACCGAACTGTGAAATCTTTTGGATCATGTCATCGATTCGTCTCAGGTTTGTGATTCCAAACATCATGCAAATTAGGATACGCGATTACCTATATTGAAAGATTCATAAGCAATAAACTAGATTTCAGTTTGCGGTTTCGCGATACTGGCAGAGCATTTTACTGCACCACTTATCACGTGTGTTGGACTCATTCGGTCGATGTCGACCATGGATGTACATCATAATCTCATGAATTTTCATGTTTTACAGCTTTTTGAATGACTAAACAGTCCGGTTTGGGAGGAACAATCTCTCCTGCAGCGCTCGCAACGAAAGTCAGAACTCGGTTGTAGGGCGTCAGTTGCACGCCGGCGGCGTGATTTGCGTTCAGCATCCAAGAGCTGTATCTGCTTCTCCCCAGCTTGGAGAAGACACATTCCACAATGCATCAAGTATGCGCAGCTTTTTGGATTGAGATAAATTTCAGTGCAATAGTCATTTGCACATCGTCTTAAAGTCTGTTGGACCTTATTTCTAGCTGCTCTTAGAAGTCATAAGTTTCTATCTGTTGGCATACCTTTGAACTTCGAGAATGCTGATCGTTTTACATCCAACACGGCAGTCGTCTCAAAAGCTTTTGCTCCGAACCAGTCGCTCATTCGAGCTTTCTTCGGACGTAAGTGAAAAGTGCGAATCGGCATATGCAGATTGTAAGCGATTTTCAGTTTTCTGGATCCTATTCAAGTAGGGTTGTCTTGTTGAACTTTGCTGTGAAGGCTTTTGCAAATCAGGCAGCTAGATCACGTTTGCACATGCGAGTAACGTCTATTCGATGCTTATCAGACAATTTGGTGCAGTGAAATCTCTTGTCGGGAAACTTCAATTTTGCACAGACCATTGAATGATCAGTATCGCAGTCTGCGCTGTTATATGATCTGGTGAGGAGTACGTTTTCTATATTAGTGCGCCTAACAAGAATAAGATCATGCTAATGCCAATGCTTAGAGCGAAGATGTTACCAACAGAGTTTATGCTGTGCTTCTGTTTAAAAAAATCGTCACTGACACAAAGACTATACTGTTTACACATTTTGAAAAGGCAATGTCTATTTTCATTGGTTTCACCCACACCGAAACTTTCTAAACAGTTTTGCACCAACTCTAGCATTGAAATCACCTAATACCACTACACAGTTATTTTGTGGCACGTTTTTAAGAACTGTTATGAGGTTATGATAAAAAGCATCGTTTTCAGCATGCGTCGCAGAGAGCGTCCGTGGATAAACATTGACCAACGTAATGCACTTCAGATTTAGAGTGCAAATTCGTTCAATCCCAATGCTGCTCGGTTCTGCTTATTTAGTAGGTTGTTTCGCACGGCTAACCCAACTCCATGTGGTTGAGGCTCATCAGAACTCCTTCCTTTTTATAAAATGTGTAATCTCTCTCGGTTAGCATACAATTTGTGCTCGCAGAATTTTGGATCTTATTGCTCGCTCTGTTGACAAATATCTAGACGGTTCTCATATCATCAAACTTGTTTCAACTTCCTCATTCGGAATATACTATTTTCAATTCGGAGAAACGTGAATCCTTGAAAATCAAAATTTTTCAGTTTCTGCTCAACATAACATATGCGTGCAACATTGCTTCCAATCCCGAACAACTCGGATGCCATTAGGAAGATCTCGCTAATAGGTATTTACGGACAGTTATTTCAACACTGTCGGATTAAATCTTACAAAACAGCCTTTATGTGAAATTGTACGCCATTTTACTGTCCGTTGAATTGCACTGCATCGCATATACTCGTTCTGGCACTCCACCGATCGATAATCGACCGCTTCGCCCAGTGTATTGACTCGATCTCGCGAAATTGTAACGATGACTGACAACGTGACCTTAAACGGACCTGACGACGAGGCTTGTAAAAAGTGCAAACTTTGCCAAAAGCTGGAAGTCCCAGATCGCGTCAAGTTAAATGTTACTTGTGTTCAATTGCTATTCATGCAAACTGTGAAAAGTATTTATCACCCGAATTTGTGACTTTAATTAATAATGATTAATTACCAGGCATATGCTATATATGTAATCCATGCAGATGGAAAGTAACTAGTGATTTATCGATAGCCGAAAACTCTGATTCAATTATGCAAAGACGCTTGTTCGCTGTAGAGGCGAACCTTGAACATCTTAAAACACGTCAGAGTCTTTCCAAACATTTGCGTGTCAGAAAACGCTGGAACCAGTTTTAAACGCAGTCCCTAACCACCTTAACCGCATGTCTTACAGGGAAGCGCAAACTACTACAGAAACGCTGATTTTTCCAGAAATCGACCAAAGACCCTTCCAAAAGCTCGGTACGACCGATGAATCTGCGAATCCCACTAGTAGTCAAGTGAATGGAAGTACTGAATTATCGAAGGATGTGCATAAGCTTAGACCGGAGAGTTGGAACACTAAAACCCTCCAAAAGACAAACATTGAAGATCTAACGGTAATTTGTAGTAATCACATTGAATCAACTTCGCCATCGTTAAAGCAAAGTGAAGCAGATGACAGGAAACAATGAAATGACCTTTGCAGAAGCTTAGACATCACTGCCTCACCTGAGTCGCTGACGCGATTGTTTAGACCCCCGAACTCACCTCATGCGAACACACCCAGGTTACTGCGTGTAGTGCTTATGTCCGTCCAATATGTAGAAAATAGGTTGCTCGCCTCATCCCTCTTAGTTGTAGACAAATCGATTGTGCGAATATTTTCGGAAGTTCCGTGAGAAGAACGGCAAATTCGTCGTAATAATCCGGAACTAGCAAAAGAGGCTACAAATCGCAGAGCTGTTATAGTTCATGGTGCACCCATTTTATACGAAATAGAATCCAGCAAACGTCTGCAACACGATTGCAGTGAATGAGGATTTTTACAAAAGATCCTATGTTTAAAGGACATAATAACGACTCATGTTATGCGCCTTATACCGGAAAAAGAAACGCATCAGCCTACTCCTCTCAAAATATCATTCCGCACAGATGAGATGAAGGATAGAATACTCGAGGCGCAGTATCAATGTCGAGAATTTGCACCTCCTGAAATTCGTATTCAGGCTGTATACGACATAAAACGCACGAACACTATTGTTCCTAAAATGACTTCACTACCAAGTCAATCAAATTCACCTGAGACAAAACACGTGGAGCAGCCGACCAATTCTGGGAAGGCGAATCCACTACTATGAGCTCTTCATCTGAAACAAAAATCAAATCTCTATTATGTTGTTACACCAATGCTCAGGGCTTTCTAGGCAAGTTCACTGAACTGTATTCACGTGCGACCGTGGCGTCTAGGGATTTGATTGCAGTGACAAAAACCTAGTTGTGTAATTCTATACACGACTCTGAACTCAAAATCCCTCACATGATGATTTACAGAAAAGATTAAGCAACAAAAGGTGGCGGGGTCCTCCTCTACTCACATGAAACCATTAACTGCACTATACTTCTCTCCCCCGAGTTAAATGTCCTAGCTACATTGTTTTGCTCTTTTGACTTATATGATGAACGTAAGTGCCACTAAGCATTGATTTATCGACCCCCTTCTTCATCATCTGCCGCTGACACTGTTCTTTCTAATGTAATACGATTTGCATTAAAGCTCACACATTCACATTTGCTCCTCCTCGGTGATTTTAATGTACCGACCCTTGCAACACACATTCCAGGTGACGATTCATTCAAAAGCTTTCTTCAAGAAATGATGACTTGCACCCCTTTTTACAACCATGTACAACAAACAACGCGATTTCGATCTGAACAAACCCCATCTATCCTGGACCTCATAATTACAAACGAAGAACTCATTATAAGATCTGTTCCTATAAAGCTTCACTCCGATTGAGTGATCATGTTGTCATGACATTTGATTATATTTATCAATACGAACCGATAGGTAATACTCAACAAACATAGACAACTGTGAACTGTGACTTACTTCGAGCTCTTACTATTGCAAATCGATGGGATTTCCTTAAACTGAAATCAGCTAAGGAAATCTGGGAAACGTTTCGCAGCCAACTTCGTATTATCATTGAATTATCATCAAAAATGAAAATAATATCCACCAAACAGCGTTGAAACAGCCTCTCAGAAGCAGTACTCGGAAATGGATGTGTAAGCGTGACAATGCCTGGCCCAAATAATTTGGACGATCCGTCTGGGATAACTTGGTGCTACTACATCTTGTTGCGAAATAAGTGTGTCTCTCTCATTTGAAGAGACACAAAAGATTACGAAATCAGTCTAGTCAAAAATTCATTATAAATCCCAAAACATTGTATAAACACGTCAACGACCTCCGGAAAGTTAAAATAGGAATACCGCCACTGGCATCTGGTACTGGAATAGTGACGTCATTTAAAGATTGTGCTAACGTTTTTTCGACAACAATTCGCATCAGTTATCTCACAGACAGCCTTTAAACTCTGACAGCTGCAGCCTGCCAATTCTTCAAGGGATGGAGTCCTTCCCAACGTTTTTCAAACTAAATTAATGACGATGAAGAGAACAGGCTCACCCGGTATAGACAATATACACGCAAACATTTTGTACAATCTATCTTCCGAGTTGGCAATACCGACATCTGACGTATTCACGATGATGTTCGAGCAGAGCTTTGTACCAGAAACTTGGAAAACTGCCCTGATTAGTCCGATCTACAAGGGTGGTAAAAGAAATGATCCTTTAAACTATCGACCGATAGCGTTATTACCAGTGCTATCCAAAGTAATGGAGTCCATAATAGCTGATGCCTTACGGAATCACTTTGAGATTAATAATTTAATCTCCGAGGCACAGCATGGATTCAGGAAAAAACGATCTTGTCTGACAAACTTGCTATTAGCAAAAGAATCTTGGTCTGAGCTACTGGATGCCGGCCACTCCGTGGACGTAATTTATATCGATTTCTCAAAAGCCTTCGATCGTGTGAATCACGAAATACTTTCGTCGAAACTACTCACCTACGGAGTACAGGGTAAACTCCATGCATGGATTGAAGAATGGTTGATATCTCGGGAGATGTACGTGAGAATCAAAAACGAACCATCCGAGTCGATTAAACTTGCCCGTGGTGTCCCACAGGATCAGTCCGGACCGCTTTTGTTTTTACTATATATATATATATATATATATATAT
>JACCGJ010000220.1:5586-17056 GCA_013407085.1 Atriophallophorus winterbourni | reverse complement strand
CATACATACATACATACATACTACATACATACACATACATATGCATACATACATACGCATACATACATACACTCATGCATATATACATACAATCATACAATCAAGATTTGCCACTGGTAGTGACCTGCATGCGAATACACGCTGGAGTCTCACTACTATTTCGTGTTCTTTTTTCCTCCTCATATCTGTCTAGGCCTGGGCAACCTGACAGTATCGTAGCCCACGTGTAGTCGACTGTGCGGCATGGATCAGGCTTATGATTTCATACATACTTACAATCATACATATGTTTACCTACAGTGCATAATCACTCTACTTCGACAGCGCCGCCTACACTGGATGAATGGAAAATGGTCTTATTCCAAAAGATCTACTTTATCAAGTGTTGAGTTCTCGAAGTCAACATCTGGGTACTCCGCACATGCGCTACAAATACGTTTGCCAAGTGGATATGATCTGATTCTAGGAGTTTGTAAGCACTTGCTGTTGCTCGCTCTTTTTTAGGTACTGTTAGTAGTCTCATCCTCAAGCTGGGCTGCTGATCGTAGGTCACGTCGTCAGCATGCGAGAGACATCGACCGAGTACCGCCTTTCGCTGTGAACATCATTCGGAGAGATTGTTCCTCCCGAATCTCACCGTTTAGTCATCAGGAATGGTGTAGATCTTGTCATGCGCTTGCCATGTCCATCCATTATCAACATCGATAGCTCAAGTCCAAGAATAAACATCCTTCATCAGTTCATCTCAATGGGTCTGGTATGGTATGGTATGAAAGCACAAGCCTGATCCAGGCAAAGTGCCGCACAGTCAGAGACTGCACGTGGGCGAAGATACTGTCAGGTTGCCCGGGCCTCATATATGTCTAGGCCATGGGTCTGGAAAATCTGACAGAATGAGTCCAAGTGCAGCCAACTACTGTTCACAATACGCAAGCGTATTCTTACGAGGTGCTCCTCAACCTTTTTGTCTCCCCTTTTCAGGGAAGTCAAATACGCCACACTTGCTACGGTGGCCACGTTGAGTGCACAGTTCCCAACACTGTTTGGATGTTACCAGCGATGTTTCTACGTCTTTGCGAGCGAATCGCTTCAGTGTAAGTTGTTGAAGCTGCAAATCCTGACCAATATAGCAACGGAAGCGAATTGTTCCGGGATCCTTCGTGAATTTCAGGTTTGTGCGTTTTCGTGTTGTATGTTTTTGAACATTACTCTGTCGCATTGATTCCGCATCAGCTGGTTGATCTCCTTGTGATGGGGTAACCGGAAGCTTCGTTTTTAGGTTTTAACATCGTTTATCTCCAGACGGACGTTTGTAGCGAAGCTTATAATGCGGTCTAAAATCGTTCGAATCATTTTGGAATGTTAACCCAAAACAGCGACATCATCAGCGAAATATGGATCGCAGATCTAGATATCCGTAGAGACTTGTACCCCTCGGTAGTCTGATAATTCCTGTCTTTCTGTCTTCCGCGCCACATCCTTAATGTCTATTGTGTCTGACAAAAATATCGACGTTCCCATACAGTTTCAAGTCACTTCAATAGTTTCTCTACAGGATTGCGCATCGTTGTTAACGCCTTCTCTCCATTACTCTTCAAGTACTTCGACCCATTCGTGCTGACCTGGGATCAGCGTCCGAATAAAGTACGCTGCTACCGTGTAGCTAATCTTATTCTATGGACATGCATCGTAGACTTTGAAGTAACATGTATTCTTTTATCAGTGGATTTCGGCCATTGGTACTTAAATTCTGAGCTTGAGTGCCCGATATATGGATATTTTTTTTCTCGGGAGCGCTGTGTAATGATTAAAGTTGCTGTACGTTTACAGCCACTGATGAAAATGTCGTGGCTTCGTCGGGCTCTTCGTAAGACAGATTTGGCGCTCGCAATGCGTGTTGCTGACTCGAAACCGGCCATTTTCGTCAAGAAGATTTCTAGTTCTCAGCAATTAAGGAGGATTTGGATCTGAACGCGACTGGATAACGCCGGACCGACATCGGCTGTTGTGCTTCAAAGCGTCATTGAAGTTGGTTATTTGGTGTCCTGTCACTTAATCGTCAGACACTTAATCCCCAGGGAAGTTATTTAAGAAAGGATTTAAGATAAGAACTTATTTACATGTGTGCAATGACTCTTGAATATGGTACAAGTAGCAAAGGTCGAAGGACATTAATTTACATAGGAAACCAGTTTTGGTTTGAGAAACAATCAAATAATGGCAATAATAATTGGAGATGTACTAAGCTTTCCATACGCAAGTGTAGAGCGAGATTAGTTACATCTAACGATGATATCGTACGTAACTTCGCACTTCACAATCACGAGTGCAACCAAGAAAAAGTTTTGGTGAAGAATGTGGTGGCTAAAATGAAGGGAAAATGTTAGAAATTAATTCAACCCCCTCTGCCTCACCGACTTCGGTCACATTCGGTCTGTCATTAGGCACTCTAATGGTATTACCTCAAAAAGTGCTATCTCGCAGACACTCAACAGGCATCAAAGCAGTATAAGAAGGAAAGACCAAACATGCACTCTCCCGTCCCTCCCAAGTGACGCCATGTTTGATGTTCGAACATCCCACCATGTGGACGTTTCCTAACGGTTTGTGAAAGGATTGCCGACAGCATACGGCCTCAGTTCTTCAAGCAAATGCTGGTGTTCATATCAAACAGAAGAAGAATTATGCTGAGATATGCGCCAGGACATCTAGAGCAATTCAGCGATACTAAACTACGAAAAGATTGACGTTCCCTAAAATCAATTGCATTTCTCTCCTGCCAAATAAATTCACTTGAACGTATTCTGCACTCTTCAGAAGTTATCAAACTGGGGATGAAGTGTCGGCGATTAAATGCCAGTAAACTGGTTATTTCTCCCTTGAAGCAACAAGCCCAAATCGTGCTGTAAGTAGCGTGATCGAGTCGTGTTCTGGTGCTTTCAAACTACCTCTAACACACATGAAATTGAGTGGCTCGAACAACCGTTCACGTATTCCACGATTCTATCCAGCAACAGCTTGGATCACATCCACGTATACGTTGATTTTATTCATTTAAATACGGTTCGTGCTTTCCGAGATTATGAGATGCTGGACTTTTCATACCCTCATTCCTCTTCACTCTATCTACCTCCAGCACTACGTCAACAGTCCCGACCAGGAATTCGTTATCGCCACCATTCAAGCCATCGGTCGTTGCGCGAGTACGATTCAACAAATCACAGACGTGTGTCTCAGTGGTATTGTCCGCATGATGACCGGCTCTGATGGTGAGTTAGAAAACACACTCCCAGTGGTTTCTCTTCTCTTTGATGTTAAACAGCTTGAGCTTATTTGATCATGAGTACCACTCTTTCAGACACGTATCATCGGCTCTTACTTTACTTTACTTTTGTGCGACTATCTACTCCTTGAGGATGAGTCGGCTTCGTTGATGTCACGGATTGCAGCCACTCACGCTTGGCGGTTAGAAGCGAGATCCGCGCAGATTTTAAGCCAGGTCCGGTCCCATGTGCGCCATCCGTAAACGGATCGTAGACCAAGCAGCTCCACATCCGATCTCACGGTGGCGAGCCAAGTCTTCAGTTGTCCTCCGCGACGACAACGCCATTCTGCGCAGGGTGTTGGCGATGTTGTCACCCTCGGTAGTTCAGCGTCCGAGCGTCTCAGGATGTGGCCAAGCCATCTCAGTCGCTGTTGTCGCAATATCCAACTCAGGCGAGGGATATCAAAACAACGGTGGCGAACCTCGTCATTCGTTCATTGAGGATGCGTCGGAGACACCAGTGGTCGAAATCCTCTACATCTAATCCAATCGGCTCACCCATCTCCTTGCCTGGTTCTATCTGGGTGTTATCTTACTCCGCATGCAACACTGCCTTGCTTCAAGTCTGTGATTTCCCAAGGGATTGTTAACTGAGAATTATCAATCCGCTATGTTTCTTGTGGGCCCCTTCTTACCACGTCTTTCACTAAATGATGTCATTGCTAGTGAAAACGGATTCTGTTCAACTGGTGTTCGCCAAGCTTGCATAGTTGTTGTTGGACGTTTCGTCATCAGGCTAGATGACATTCATCAGCAAAACTTTTTCGTGCTAAAATGATGGCCAACGGTAGTGAGCTGCATTGTGAAACAAGGGCTGAATCTCATCAATTTCTATTCCACCCTCATATCTGTCTCGGGCCTGGGGAACCTGACAGTATCTTTAGCCATGTGCAGTCTATGAAGTGCGGCATTGGCCTGATAGGCTTGGATGCTTCATACCTGTAGTGGAATGTTGTTATTATACCGTTTGTTGTCCGTCCGATCACTTCACGCGATTGTAGGGTTCATGTCTGCCTTCTCGTGAGCGGTTCTCATTGGTCAATATGTTGCAGCCCAGTTGGAGATGATGGTGATTGAATTTGTTGTTGAGTGCCACGCTTCCAGGACTTCTCGCCTATCTCGTTGCCTGGTTCTATCTGGGTGTTATCTCACCCCGCATGCTTTAAGTTTGTGATTTCATAGGGGATAGTTTGAGTCGTTAACTGAGAATTATCGACCCGCTACGTTTCTTTTGGGCCCTTTCTTACCACGTTTATCACTGAATCATGTCACTGCTAGCGAAAGCGGATTCTGGTTTCTTGAACAGCTGATGACCTTGATGGGTGTCATTGACAGCGATCTGTGCGATGCGTCTCTATGGTTTCTAGTGCGCACGATCTGACAACGCTGAAGTCACCTACTTTGGATAATATGGCTATCATCGCGTTCACTGATGATATTGGAACGTTTGATTATTCTTGCATGTTGTCACGTGGAATGGTGAGAAAAGCTCACTATGGTGCATGGTTGTGGAAGTCGCGAGAAAGCCTCTGTCTCGATGCCATTCTACTCGTTCACTACCTTTATCGAAAGCATTTTCCTTTGGAGGCGTAGACCTCTGATACTTGTGTGTGTGAGAGAGTTCCTTCGTGACTAATCCACAACTTATATCAGTGATCTTTTGATATAATATCGACGTGATTTTTGCTGCTAACTAATTTTTGTGGTTTTTCCACTCTTGTTGGTTTTCGGCATTCACTGAGACCAACGATTTGTGTGGCTACTATCCAGCAATTTGACGCTGATTGGCTTTAGGCCCTCCCCCGATGGCAATCGTGCTGTTCCTTGTCATAGCTACAATGGAGCCTGTGGCCGTCAACTTTATTGAGCAAGATTGACTGACGGTATGGAGAGATGGATAGTTTCGGCCGTAGCAAACCACATACTTTGACGTTGCCACTCTGCTTTAACGGATGTGCAATCGTACAGTACTTTGGGCTGTGCGGCTAACACCGTGCTAAATTGATTGGCCAACGGTAGTGAGCTGCATGCTGAAACACGCTGGAGTCTCACTACCATTTACTGTTCGTTTTTTCTTCCTAATATCTGTCTAGGCCTGGGCAACCTGACAGTATCTTAGCCCACGTGCAGTCTCTGACTGTGCGCTCTTTGTCTGGATCGGGCTTGGGCTTTCATACCATACCATGGTTGTATGTTAGCTATGCATTCGGTACACACAACCGGTGTAATGCTGTCCCTGAGGAGGAGAATGATCCTGAAATACGTGTTGTTTTTTACTGTTACATGCGATTATTTTATTTGTTCTTCACTGGCTGTGATGTCAATCTCTCGTTTTCATTTCATTTCAGAGAAGATTGTTGCAGAATGCGTTATCGTTCTTAGAAGCTTGTTACAAACACAAGTACGTTGTTCTCAACCTTACCCGCTGCCTTATGGGTCATGCTTTTTAGCCAAACGTTTTTGGTCGAGAACCCTAATTGTTCTCCTGTCTAGGCATTGGCGACCTGGCAGTATCCCAGCCCGCATACAACCAAGACGATTTAATGGTTGTGTGGCAGTTAAGCATTCGGTACATGCTCCCGGTGTAATGCTGTCTGTGATGATGATGATGGTGATGACGTTGCCTAGTATTGTTGCTGACCTCCTTCGGTCGATGTACATCACATGCGCACGACCGTGTCATGCTCCACACAGTAGATTGTTTGCCATATAGCCGTTATCGTCTTAGGGAGACATGTGGCGGTATTTGTTCATTTCCGGTTTGTGTGATATGTAGGCTGCTGCCGCTGTTTGAAACCTGTTGAAATAACACTTGGAAATCAACCTACCCGTCGCTTTAGAATACTCATAGAAAATCACGTGGCTGAGACCGGTTTTCCAGGACTACCTATGAACGTTGCCCGAAGGTTATTCACCGTGCGTTGGCCATCATCTTTATCATCATGCACAGCATTACACCGGTAGAAGGTGCCGAGTTCTCACAAATAGTCATACAACTTTGAGGCGATAGACCACTTATACGATGGAGTAGGATGTGACCTAAAAGTTGAGGGAACTCGTAGAAGAGGGATAAGGTGCCGATGACTGGTCACTTAATCGCCAGACACTTAATCCCCAGACATTTAATCACCAAGTCAGTTCATTCTCAGTCACTTAATCCCCAGAGAAGGTATTTAAGATAAGAAGAATATGGTGCAAGAAGAAAAGGTCGAAGGACATTGGAAACGAGTTTTGGTTCGTGAAGCACTCGAAAAAGTGCTATCTCGCGGACACTCAACAGGCATCAAAACTATATAAGAAGGAAAGACCCAGCGTGCACTCTCCCGTCCCTCCCAAGTGACGCCATGTTTGATGTTCCAAATATATACAGAGATTTCTTGCTGTATGATTTTAAAGACCATAGTGACGATGCAATGATTTTTTTATCTTCGGTGATCGAAGCCTGGTTGGTGCACTAGCAAGATGTGGTTTGCTGATGGGACGTTCAAGATTGTAGCTTCGCTTTTCTACCAGTTATACACTATTCATTTTCAATATGCTATATATTATTTTCATCTATAACAAGCCATGCAACGAAAAATATGTGAACTAGGGATGAAAGTGCCAGGACATCTCGAGCAATTTAGCGATGCTCAACTACGGAAAGATTGACGTATCTCTCCGGCTAAATAAATTCATTTGAACGTATTCTGCATTCTTCAGAATTTTAAATGTCCGGGGGTTAAATGTCAGTAACCCCTTTTAGTAGACATCCTTCTTGAGTGTTTGATCTATCCTGTATGTTGTCAATTATATTGGTCATGGAAGCTTGTTACGATGCGTGGCAATGAAAGCCGCATTAGAACTGTCATGCTGATGTCGCGCTACTGGTTTACAACGCTTGGTTAATCCCCGACATTTAATCACCAAGTCACTTTATCCCAAGTCAATGAATCTTCAGTCACTTAATCAGGATTGTTCAAACACTCATAACACTACTTAACAAGATTTTCAGCAAAACAACTTAGAGTAAGACCCCGTTTCCGAATGTGATTGTTGGTTCAACGGTTAAACATGGAATTGGATTTTCTACTTCACCGCATTGCCATATTTTCTACGGATGGCGTAAGACGCAGCTCAGTGACACCTTCAGATTGTAATAGTCAGTCGATTGACAGGCTGTCGAGAATCCTTGTACCGTCTTGAGCAAAGGAATAAGCTTCGTAGATGGAAAAAATACGTTTGCGGAGCCTGGAGCTACCTGTTCGACCGATTGATACAGAACGCTACTCAGTGATATCCGTTGCGTCATACAATTCAAATAAAATGTAGATTATATTTGTTCCGTGTGGGTTCTTCTCGGAAATATTCGTAACAGTGAGCATTCAAGCACCCCCATCATGGTGTTTCCCTTTCCCCCCGTATATTTTCACTTCTCTTCTTCACCAACCTCCATTCATCCGTTTCGATTTGACAGACAACCGATCCGAAAGATATCCTCACTCGTATTGCTCAACTTGTCGACAATATGACCGTGCCGTCCGCGCTGGCATCCATTCTCTGGCTGCTGGGTGAGTTCAGCCACCGCGTCCCTCGAATCGCGCCGGATGTGTTACGAAAGATGGCCAAAGTGTTCCCGGACCAGGACACAATGGTTAAATTACAGGTGAATAGATACACAACACTACTCGTATCTCGGGCATAAACATTCGTGAGTTTAGTTAGACAGTGTTAGCGCGCGAACGTTCCAAAGTACAGCAGGGAACAAAACTGACAATCGATGGTTGTGCGAATTACTTAGACTTGAAATTGAAACATTATAATTATTTGATTCACTGAGATCTGAACCAGCGGTTAAATTAGAGCCAAAATGTGCTTTTCTCGTAATATATGCAAATATTGTCTACTGAATATTAATAAGTAGCATGGTTATAATTTTATTATGAGACATCGTCGCCTCCAGCGGAGTTAATGCTGATGTTATCGTGACACCGTAGTTCTTTGTATAAATTCCATTTTGCATTGGCTATAACCTTGTTCTCGTGATCAGGTACTCACCTTGGCGGCTAAACTATTCATCGTCAATCCGAAGCAAATCAAATTATTGGCACAGTACGTTTTCACGTTGGCGCGGTACGATGAAGATTATGATATTCGCGATCGGGCCCGCTTTCTGTGTGCTCTGCTCTTTCCCGAATCAATCACCAAAGTGAGTTCACTGCCATGTATCCTGTTGTGTGTTCGAAGTACCATAATCAATAAACCCATGTTCAGCGACACTACTCGTCTGTTCAGATCGATGTACATAAGTGTTTCGTGCAATGGTACTCGCAACCAACTTTACGATCAAATACACGCGCTCTCCTGGTATCGAGTGCTCTGAAGTGTGCACACAAGCTATTCTATCATTGCCCCAATGCATCAGCCATATGAACGTCACGATTCCATATCACGTGATGACGTTGAATGATGTTGATTCAAGGTTGTCCGACACGTAACCTTTCTGCTTGTTGAGTTCTTAATCCATGGACGTGTTCGTTCGATTTGCGAATTCGAGGATAAACCCTCATTTACAAATTGAAATCTAGGTTTTATGTGGGAACTAATCTGAGTCCCATAATTGGTGCACCGGACTATTTTTGTATCATTCCAATAACAGCAGGTAGTTTTTGTTTAAAGTCAGATTTTTATTAATGATTAGTATATGACGTTCAAAAAGCAGAACTGAAGCACACGACCGGTTTCGCGGTTATTGCTGCTCATCAGGTGTGCGTATCCGTGACCTGACATTCGAACGCCGTTCTGACTTTGTGCTAAACCCATTTATTTGCGATTTCGAGGATAAATCCTCATTTGCAAATTGAAATTTAGCTTTTTATATGGGGACTAATCTAAGTCCCGCGGTTGGTGCAATGTAGCACCGATAACTGTTTGGAATATTTTTGCGACATTCCAATAACAGCAGAATGGTAGTTTTTGTCTAAAGTCAGATTTTTTTATTATTAATAAATAGTATATGACGTTCGAAAACCAGGACAGAAGCACACGACCGGTTTCGCGGTTATTGCCGCTCATCAGGTGTGCGTATCCGTGACCTGACATTCGAACGCCGTTCTGACTTTGTGCTAAACCCATTTATTTGCGATTTCGAGGATAAATCCTCATTTGCAAATTGAAATTTAGCTTTTATATGGGGACTAATCTAAGTCCCATAGTTGGTGCAATGTAGCACCGATAACTGTTTGGAATATTTTTTGCAACATTCCAATAACAGCAGGATGGTAGATTTTGTTTAAAGTCAGATTTTTATTAATAAGTAGTATATGACGTTCGAAAAGCAGGACAGAATCACACGACCGGTTTCGCGGTTATTGCCGCTCATCAGGTGTGCGTATCCGTGACCTGACATTCGAACGCCGTTCTGACTTTGTGCTAAACCCATTTATTTGCGATTTTGAGGATAAATCTTCATTTGCAAATTGAAATTTAACTTTTATATGGGGACTAATTTAAGTCCCACAGTTGGTGCAATGTAGCACCGATAACTGTTTGGAATATTTTTGCAACATTCCAATAACAGCAGGATGGTAGTTTTTTGTTTAAAGTCAATTTTTTATTAATAAGTAGTATATGACGTTCGAAAAGCAGGACAGAAGCACACGACCGGTTTCGCGGTTATTGCCGCTCATCATGTGTGCGTATCCATGACCTGACATTCGAACGCCGTTCTGACTTTGTGCTAAACCCATTTATTTGCGATTTTGAGGATATATCCTCATTTGCAAATTGAAATTTAGCTTTTATATGGGGACTAATCTAAGTCCCACAGTTGGTGCAATGTAGCACCGATAAATGTTTGGAATATTTTTGCTACATTCCAATAACAGCAGGATGGTAGTTTTTTGTTTAAAGTCAGATTTTTTATTAATAAGTAGTATATGACGTTCGAAAAGCAGGACAGAAGCACACGACCGGTTTCGCGGTTATTGCCGCTCATCAGGTGTGCGTATCCGTGACCTGACATTCGAACGCCGTTCTGACTTTGTGCTAAACCCATTTATTTGCGATTTCGAGGATAAATCCTCATTTGCAAATTGAAATTTAGCTTTTATATGGGGACTAATCTAAGTCCCACAGTTGGTGCAATGTAGCACCGATAACTGTTTGGAATATTTTTGCAACATTCCAATAACAGCAGGATGGTAGTTTTTGTTTAAAGTCAGATTTTTCAATAATAAGTAGTATATGACGTTCGAAAAGCAGGACAGAAGCACACGACCGGTTTCGCGGTTATTGCCGCTCATCAGGTGTGCGTATCCGTGACCTGAGATTCGAACGCCGTTCTGACTTTGTGCTAAACCCATTTATTTGCGATTTTTGAGGATAAATCCTCATTTGCAAATTGAAATTTAGCTTTTATATGGGGACTAATCTAAGTCCCACAGTTGGTGCAATGTAGCACCGATAAATGTTTGGAATATTTTTGCTACATTCCAATAACAGCAGGATGGTAGTTTTTTGTTTAAAGTCATTTTTTTATTAATAATTAGTATATGACGTTCGAAAAGAAGGACAGAAGCACACGACCGGTTTGCGGTTATTGCCGCTCATCAGGTGTGCGTATCCGTGACCTGACATTCGAACGCCGTTCTGACTTTGTGCTAAACCCATTTATTTGCGATTTTGAGGATAAATCCTCATTTGCAATTAGAAATTTAGCTTTTATATGGGGACTAATCTAAGTCCCACAGTTGGTGCAATGTAGCACCGATAACTGTTTGGAATATTTTTGCAACATTCCAATAACAGCAGGATGGTAGTTTTTTGTTTAAAGTCAATTTTTTATTAATAAATAGTATATGACGTTCGAAAAGCAGGACAGAAGCACACGACCGGTTTCGCGGTTATTGCCGCTCATCAGGTGTGCGTATCCGTGACCTGACATTCGAACGCCGTTCTGACTTTGTGCTAAACCCATTTATTTGCGATTTTGAGGATAAATCTTCATTTGCAAATTGAAATTTAACTTTTATATGGGGACTAATTTAAGTCCCACAGTTGGTGCAATGTAGCACCGATAACTGTTTGGAATATTTTTGCAACATTCCAATAACAGCAGGATGGTAGTTTTTTGTTTAAAGTCAATTTTTTATTAATAAGTAGTAT
>JACCGJ010000219.1:160906-205551 GCA_013407085.1 Atriophallophorus winterbourni | reverse complement strand
TGAGCCACCTACTATCTATAAAATGCTCCCACGTGGCGTGCGTCTCAAATAGCCTCTGACAACCAAGTCCAACTCCTGGCCTGCACGAGTGGCTTTCACAAGCCCGGCGGAACTGCTCTTACGGACAGGAGAAGGGGCGAAGGCGGGTGACTGGCGCCTTAAAACCAGTTTGCTCCGGGCAGATGGAGCTCGTCAGCTACTGGCAATCCATCTAGGGGAAGGAAAACCCTGACCCCAAACCCCCACTGCCTTTTGGGTCACCCGATTGCGGGAAAGGCTTCGGGAGAAAACCCCGAGGAAAAATCCGGAGAGAAGTCCCGTAGGTAGATAACTGGCGCACAGCGCGTTTATCTGCCAAACTCCCTGCTGCCTTGTAGGTTGCACTTGACTGTGCAAAGGCTAGAGAGGTGTACTCGAACAAACACCGAGTGGTGCTGGGGACATCACTTGTACACTACCCCCAAGAAACTTCATGATGATGTCTCAATGGGTCTGCGTACCGTCTACGGAGTTCGCAGGTGGGAACGAGACTGGATCACGATCTGCAACGATCTCGCCTCTGATCAACGTGCGTGGGCTGGTGCGATCCGAGACATCAATGAAGACGGCTAATCCACCCGTGGAGCCAGCCGCACAAAGGTAAAAAGTAAGTAAGTAATGTCTACCCCATTATTATCTATCAAATTATGAATATATGGCGACGCCTTTGTGTGGCGTCGAATGTATGCGAATAGCCGTTTTGGTGCACAAGTAGACTCGTCAACCAATCGCTGCTCGTACAACATACGTTTTCTGCGTTTTAATGCCGTACAAAGGTTTCTAGCTTGCCGATAATTGTCGTAGTCAGTGGCGTTTTTCCGACTTACGAATATCGACCAGAGCTTTTGACGTTCCTTATCTCCTTATCAAACCAAGGTGGACCTTTCGCCTTACGACGACGTGTGGACAACGGAACAGCCACCTCAATAACTGTCAAAATGTTATTACGGATCATCAGCCAACAATCTTCAACATCAGCTGCTTGATCGAAAGACCAATCGAGATATGTAGCAACATCCCGTAACCTACCCGCGTCTGCCTTCCGAAAATTCCTTCTGGAAATTGGATCTGGTACCCAGCCAGTGTTGCGTTTCTACATAAAACTTAAGGTGGCAGGGTCACTGCAGCCTTATGGAGCTTCAGTCCGAAGCTCAGTAATATCGGACTGCGTGGGAGTGAAAACCAAGTCCAAAATGGACTCACACCCAGTAGGGCCTACTCTGGTCGGATGGGAAACGTGCTGCACGAGGCCCACATCAACCACACCGTTGCGCCGAGACTGGACCTTGACGTGGTGCAGCGGCTTGCGTGCCTCGATGATCCATTGAGCTATACTGGGTGATGTCTTCGTGGCATCTTCAGAGTTACTCATACCAGGTTGGTCAATGGTGAGAAGCCAGACAAACACAGTCTCCCTGTCCCTCGCGGACATTGTATACCAGAAGAGGCGTATGAATCTGCAAGGATCACCGGCTCGACTGGTTGGGATGATGTCGGGAGTCCCTGCTTGGTCTCTACCTCGCGAATGGCTTGTGAACTGTACCTACAGTATCCGGCCCCGATAGGTGCGATCCTTAATCTCGCTCGCTGCCTTGCGGGTTAGGCTTTCGGGCCAAAGGCTTGAGGTGGGAGTCCTCAAGATCAACTCCTCTACTTCGGCCTGGGCAACCGGGTAGTATCACGCCCACACCCAAAGGGTGGCACTTTTTCATTTTTAAATGATTGTGGAAATATATATATAGATATATATATAGATATATATATATATCTATATATATTATATATAGATATCAACCACAGCGTCTAATAAGTCCCGCTCGAGTGACCCAGAACCTTCATCTAGCGAATTACAATCAATACTAGGAGCATTGGAATCCCCCAGTGTGAGGATCTACCATACTGACATATCTGTGATATCAGAGTATCTGCCTGAGTATAGGGAGAACGATAAACGACACCTATCGTGGCAAATGAAGCTGCCGTCCTTATACGGCACCATATACTCTCAGCCATACCGGCAGTCTGCTGGAAGCGAGCCAACACTGCGACGGAAATATGTTGTTGGAAATATAAGTCAACCCCACCACTGATTTTAGCGTCTGTTCGATCTGAGCGAAAGAGTCTATATCCAAGTAGGGCCAGCTCGGGATTATCCTGCTCAGGTGAGAGCCCGGTTTCCGTCACCGCAATGATCGCTGGAGGGTCCCGTCTAATCCGATCAAAGAGTTCATCCAGTTTGTTTCTCAAGCTCTTCGCATTAAAATATATCACTTTTAAAGATCCAGATCCCTCCGAACAAACTTTTGGCCTCATCCTCACAACCCGTAAATCCACAATGCGCAAGTTAGTTTCACCTGCGGCTCTGCGCTCGCTAATTTCCTTAGTAGCTTTCCGCATCTTTACACGATCTTCCGAAGAAAAATCACACAGGAGTCGAAGTTCACTACCCTTTAACCTGTAACCCCTCTTTAGCAGTAAGGTCACTTGCTCAACAGTCTAACACAATCTTCAACGGTCTTGGGCGATCACATGGCGCTGGCCTGCGGCCTAGACGAAACGCTGTGCGTACCGTTACACCCTTTTCACCTTGGTCGAAAATGGGGGCAAGAGCAGAATTTAAGAACTCGCGTTCCTGTTCAACCCTGTCTATCGCCAAAGCACCTGTTTGCTCCGGCGCATTGTGAAGAATGACGCAGGATTGTGTACTATCAACAGTCGTAAAGCTCTGGTGTTTCTTCTTTATAGTTTTATCTAGCTTTGATGGTTCCTGGACCTCTTTGGCCTCAAGAACGTTCGTTTCACCGGCAAAACTAATTCCGTCTTTGGAACCGAGTAAAGACGAGGAATCCACTTCCGCAAAGGTGCGTACATCTTCAGATTGCACGCAAACTTGCTGTACACAAGATGTGTGGTGGTTGTCCTTCTTCGAGGGTGAGCCACTATTTACAATACTCCCATCAATACCTTCAGAGGTCTTAGCAGAAGCCGTGTCAACTTGAAGCTGAGTACTTGCGAGCTTGAAACCAGTCGGTGGAAGGCATATCTTACATATGGTGCGAATGATATCGCATGAATTCTTCTGAAGCCAACGAAACATCTCCGGCTTCATTCCACCACATCGAATATGTATCCACATGCGCGCGATTTGAAATCAACGTGAAATTTCGCTCTCCTGAATTTGTTTTTTTCATTCGTAACAAATTTTCTAGATAATGGTTGCTCGTAGATCAAAAGTTACTGAGAGTAGTCTCGGGAATTCGTCACTGCAACAAAATGCACGTAGAAAAGCTCCTGAACCCCAAAAGCCGTCTGAAGCTACAGTCAATTGCGGTAAAGCCGGTTGTTCCACCCCTGTTCTTGAAGGGATAGAATGTAGCATCTGCTCTTCCTGGTTTCATCCTGGTTGCTCGGGTTTGACGTCCGCTGTTTTTAATGAACACAAACAAAACGCAAGTAAGCTTTGGCTCTGTGCAGCATGCTCGTTAAACCCAACTGTCCGTTGTCTGCTATCGTTGTTAGACCAACAAGTTCAAGTTCAAGTTGCACAGTCTCAGAAAATTGCATCTCTTGAAAGTAGACTGCTCCGGTTAGAAAACAGCCATGGTTCTCTGTGTACTCGTCAACAGTCCGAGTTGAAAAGGGTTGCTGTTCCTTCGAAGTTTACGACCTGTTCATCACCACCTAATTCTATTAAGGACGATATCCGCCCCAAGATCGCCACCAAGCTTGGCTACTCCAAAGTCGTTGCTGCGTCACCTCGTGTACAAACTGATCCCCGTATCTCGAAGCTACCATTAGTCCCAGCGATAGATGCAACACGTCCTTCTGCTAACCAACAGAAAAACCCTAAGCAGAATTCTCGCGATGGTAGAATGACGGTGATCTGCACAAACGTGCCCGAATCCAAGTCGCCGTGTTTTAAAGAACGTCTATCCGAAGACGTTTCGCAATGGGATCAAATTTGTCGTACCCTTCAGGTTTCCTCGGAAGCCGATAGCGTGGTGCGGTTGTCCAGGCCTCCGAATTCGTCTCACCTAGGAGAACCCAGACTTCTGCGTGTCACACTAAAGTCCGTTGAAGCAGCTGAAACCGTGCTTCTCTCCACGTACGTACTTCGCAAATCCCCTACTCCAACCCGCATCTTCGCCGATCTACCATGGGCAGCACGGCAAGCCAAGAAAAAGCCGTCATTTGACTGGAAGCAGGATAATGACAAACGTAGTATATACGTACACGGCATTCCTGAGCTTTCCGACGCCGACGAATCCAAAAACAACATTCACGACTGTGAGCAATGGCGCTTTATACAGCAACAATCTGACATAACCGCCACACTCACAACGTCGCTAAAACGCCTACCCAAGTCACCGAACTATAAAGGCAATGCCCCCCGAATTACGAAAATAACATTCCAGTCGGAATGTATGGTCACGTCGGCGCTCGAATGTTGGTACGCGAACCGATGGAAAGCTCCATCAGAAATTCGCCTTCGTTCGTCTATCGATACCAATCGGATTAGACCCGAGACGAAAATTACCGACCCAACACCCGAGGTCGAACAACCGGAATTAGTGAAGCAGCCGCCTCAAAAAACCTACCACAGCCGATCCCTTCCGGATCGGCTTCCTAGGTGTTACACCTCACGACGCCCAACGCAACCGCCATACACTGTCCTGTTGCTATACGAACATCCGAGGATTCATGAACAAATTCTCCGAATTAAAACTGCTCCATTCGACAAAAAACTTTGATCTCATTGCCATCACAGAAACCTGGTTGACCCCAACCATATTGGATACTGAACTAATGCTCCCAAACATGTTGTCATTCCGCATTGATCGTAAGACTAGAGGTGGAGGTGTCCTACTGTATTACAATCAAGCACTACGCTGTGAAGAGATCGAGAACCCTGATCTGTCTGTTCCTGACACTTTGTGGTGTAGAGTTTTCTTGCAGCACGACGATGTGGCCTTGTTGGGTGTGATCTACCGCCCTCCAAATGCGGATTCTCATACAGACTCTTCTTTGCTGACTGCCATCCGACTCGGACTTTCTCAACACTTCACGCATGTCCTCATAATGGGAGACTTCAACTCTCCGGGTGTATCGTCAGGCTCGCCCAGCCATCAGTTTGGACGTGACTTATCAGAATTGATTGCTACCCATCCATTGTACAGCCATGTCAACGAACCGACACGATTCTGCGGCCACCAGATCCCGTCTACCCTCGATCTGATACTCACCAACGAAGAACTGATGGTCGAAAACATGATGATCGAACCACCACTGGGTCATGCTGATCATGCCGTGCTGATATTTAACTACCTCTGCTACTCTCATTATGAGGGGATACCGGACGCCACTACTAGGAGGATTACGAACTACACGCTACTGCGTGAGCTTGTTGCCGCGAACACGTGGGACTTGCTACATACTACGCAACTTGATACTGCTTGGAGTTGTTTTGTTACACGATGGCACACATTACTTGACCTATCATCGACCATGAAGGCAATACCAACAAAACGCGACCGACCGACAATTAGAAGCCGGACCAAAAAAATGATGGCACTACGGAACCTTGCATGGCATACTTTCTCTAGAAGCCCCACCTCAGAGAACTGGGAATTCTACAGATTATTGCGAAACCAGTGTACATCTCTCAAACGCAATGATCAATTCCTTTACCAACAACAGCTAACTTTGAGACTTCTAGACAACCCGAAGCTGCTATACAAGGAGATCAACGCTCGGAGGAAAGTGAAAACAGGTATCCCTTCGCTCAAGACACCCTCGGGTCTATCCACGTCACCTGAAGAAGTCGCCAGCACTTTGGGCGCGCAGTACGCTCCCATCTTTCGTGCTGCCCCTAAGTCCGTAGTCATACTTGCACCAGTGTCTCCTGTGCCTTCATTGAGCTCAATCATCTTCAGCCGCGACGCCGTCTACCACAAATTGACCCACCTGCGACAGAATAGCTCCCCGGGTATAGATCACATACACCCAAAGGCTTTGAATGCAGTCGCAGCATATATCTCAAACGATCTGGCGCTATATGTCCAGCGTTCACTCGACTCAGCTGAAGTCCCACAAACTTGGAAACAAGGCTTGATCACTCCGGTCTTTAAAGGAGGCGACCGCACCTTACCAGCTAATTACCGCCCGGTGACCCTGCTGTCTGTGATCTCAAAGGTCATGGAAAGTATTATAGCTGACACCATCACACGCCACCTTGAGGAAAATCACATCCTTGCTCATGAACAGCATGGTTTCCGGCCAGGACACTCCTGCCTATCCAACCTCCTGTTGGCCAGGGACGATTGGACGAAAGCCGTGGACTGCCGGGTGGCAGTTGACGTGGCATACCTGGATTTTTCGAAAGCCTTTGATAGAGTTGATCACCTTATTCTCATTCAAAAGCTACGCCACTACGGAATCGATGACCCCTTGTTGACGTGGATCAGCCGATTTCTGCAAGATCGCACATCGTGTGTGCGCGTCAAAGACGCCTATTCAGACTGTTTCCCGGTAACCAGTGGGGTTCCGCAGGGATCCGTACTCGGACCCACTCTCTTCCTTATATTCATCAATGATATCAGCATGATCTTATCAAGCTCATTTTTACTCTTCGCGGATGACCTCAAGGTTTGGCGTCGTATATCTAGCTTCGAAGATCATCAAATCCTGCAACGTGACCTCGACCGCCTCTATCAGTGGTCATTAGAACACAATTTACCGTTCAACTCAGAAAAATGCCACATTCTGACCATTCGACACTCTGTTCGTTACGCTTATCACTTGGGGGACGAACTTTTGCGCCATGTGGACCAGGTAAGCGACCTCGGCGTCATCGTACAGCACGACTTGGGCTGCTCCAGCCAGTGCAACAAGGCTGCAAGAACCGCAAACCACAGTGTTGGTCTTCTGAGGCGACTTTTCAGACGCTTTGACCGACGAATCTTCCCACAGCTACTGTCCGCCTACATCCGCCCTCCGCTGGAATATGCAGTCAGTGCGTGGCATCCGTGGCTCCAACAAGACATGCACGCCCTCGAACAGCCACAACGGCGAGCAACTAAGCTTATTAACGGCCTTCAAAACATGTCCTACGAAGAACGGCTGCAGTATAGCGGCCTCTTCTCAATCCGCTACCGACTCCTCCGCGGTGATTTGCTTTTGACCTTTCGCATTCTCACAGAGAATCACCACCCTTGCAAGTCCTTGATGCCTCTATCCAATCGACGTAATCATCGTGGGCACAATCTCAAGATTGCTCATCAGAACAGCCGATTGAACAGTCGACGGTATTTCCTACCCCTTCGCATATGCCGTGTATGGAACGCTCTCCCGCCGGAGGTGGTACATGCTGAGTCACTGTCTTCGTTTAAGCAACGTCTAGACGAACACCTTTGGCAATCAACTTTCAAATGACTTGTTTATCTTTCGCCATTCCGTTCTACCCCATTATACTACATACCACTCACATCCATAAATAACTAACATTTTTCCAGTTTTTTCTCCCCAGCTTGCAAGCATCAACGTTGCTCACGCCAAAGCAACCGTCCGCAAGTCCGTCATGCACTGGAGGACGTGGTGGGAATGTGTCTTGGGCTGACACTTCTCCCTATAAAAAGCCACAAATGTCCAATCAAGGTGTATGCTATACGCGAACATGGCCCGCTATAAGGCCTATTTGCCTCCGTTTTTCTCTCATCATGTATGCTTTTTAGCACGCTTTGTGCGACCCTCTGTACACACCACCCAGTGGTTTCTTACAAGCTATCAGCTTTTATTACCACAATAAAACTATTGACTATGGACTATTGACTAAACCAATTTCACATTGAACAGCTTTAGCGTTATTGGCGACCTGTTTCAAACAAACCAGACAAGAATCCCCAGAGTGAGCAGCGGAGCCCCCATTCTCTTGAGGCTTCCTTGCAGTCGGTGCTGCATGATCTCCTTTTGCAGATTTACGAGTCGTAACCGTATTCAAATCCGTTGAAAATAGAATAAAAGTTCTTGTAATAATCTTGAAATAGATCGGATATTCACAACAATATCAAATTATCATAAATCCAGATGGCCGGAAACTGTGCAAGACCCAGAACGACAGCAATTTTGACAGTGTCAGCATGCCCTTTCAATCGTGGATGAGTGTCTCGTGATTTCAGATAGTGGTAATTCCTACAAGTCATCCCGGGATAAATCGTAAGACGGCGCTAGCATACAGCTTCCTGTAATGGCGTCTTATGAATTCAGACATTAAGAACCTGGTTCGCTCGTGTTCTAAATATCAATCAGCATTGAAATCACCAACGAAGTGTGAACTGCCTAATCACGCTGAGCACCGTACAAAAATTCACTTGAATAACGCGGGCCCACTCAGTTCCGTTTTGTTCAGTTTCACAGGACAGTAAGTGGCTAACGAGCCAATCGAACATCCAAGAATTTTTCTCGGTGAAAAGCTGCAGAGAAGCAACCACCACTGCCAAAGCGTTTTTGCTTATTGTGATTTGGATATCTTCGACTTACCAAATCGAATTCAAGGTCAGTGTGCAAGTCTTCTCCCTATTTTTTTGGATTTCGTATTTATTTGATTATTAACGGCTTTCAATATGGGTATGACCAGAAAATCTGCAAATGTATGCAATACAGCAGTGATTGCAAAAAGGATCCAAGAGAATCGTAGCGGCATCCCTCGGGCTTCTGAGTGGACACAATCCGCCGGAATTAAAATCGTTAGAACTAGTGACAAGAAGTTTACCTGTGGTAATAGCCAATGCTCTCGTCCCATAAAAGATGGCATAAAAGGTATTAACTGCTCTGTGTGGTACCATCCTCCGTGTTCAGGGTTGTCAACTAAGGAGCTGAAAGAACATTCAGTAGATGAAAACAAGTTGTGGTTTTGTGTGACCTGCCTTGAAACTTCACTCATGCGTTATATGACCAAGCAAATAGATGAATATAAGCAAACCTCGGAATCACCTTAGAAGCCAAGTTGTCTTCTCTGTTCCAATCCATCACTCCAACCGTATCCAACGTAGCACAAGTAAGGTCACTGAATCCGACATTCGCTACTACTGCTGCTTCTCTGCCGATCTGCACTCGTTCTTCATTCACCACCAACAAATTGTCTCCAGATTCAGCATAAAACTATACTCATGTGAATTTCACAGCAGCAAGGACAATATCCCCGGAGGCAAGCTTCCGTTCCATAGAGGCGTTAACCGTGATATGCACCAATGAGCCGGAAGCGACTTCACCCTGTTTCAAAACTCGACAAGCGCAAGAAGCGGAACAATGGCGGACTCTATGTGAGTCATCCGAAATTTCTTCAGAGGCTAGGAATATTGTGTGTTTGTCCAGACATCCGAAATCAGTACATATTGGCGAGCCTAGACTGCTGCGCGTCACGCTTAAATCCTTGGTAGATGTTGAATCCGTTTTGCTTTCTGCATACACCCTGCGCAACGAAACCTCACCCTTTCATATAATTCCGGACGTGCCATGGATTGAATGGCAAGCTAAGAAGGATACGAGCTTCAATTGGAAACAAGATAACGACAAGAAAAGCATCTTTATTCATGGAGTTGCGGAACTAAATGACGTGGATGCCAATAAAAACACCATTCATGACTGCGAACGATGGCGTTTCATAAAACAACATATTAAAATAATTGATACTTTGACTATTGGTTTGAAACGATTGGCTGTCTAGCCTACCTACAAGGGCTCAGGGCCCCATATACTCAAAGTGACTCTCCAATTGGAATCTATGGTGAGCGATGCGTTACAAAGTTTGTATCGACACAAACGTTTTGCGCCTTCCGAGATCCGCCTTCGTTCTGCCCTTGATAAAACGCGAAGCGGCAAACTTCAAAGTGGTCCTGTCGGTGATATAGTTTGTGCCTCAAAAAACTTAACTCCCCCGGTCCTTCCAGGATCGGCGCAATAAACAACCACAACAACTGTGAAAACCCCGCTCTACACCGCGAAAGCCTGAAGTGTTTCTTCACAAATGCCCAGGGTCTGCTCAGTAAACTTCCTGAACTTCGTGCTCGACATGCGGCTCAGCATTTCGACGTTATAGCTGCAACTGAGACATGGTTAACACCGTCCGTTACAGATGCCGAAATGATGTTTGATGGTATGACTGTCATTATAAAAGATCGTCCCACCAAGGGTGGTGGAGTTCTCATGTACGATAATTCTTTGCTCCACTGTACAAAAATATCTCATATTCGTCTACAAACCATAGATCCGCTTTATTGCCGTCTGCAGCTCAAAAACAGAGACTCTGCTTTACTGGCTGTAATCTACCGTCCACCAAATGCCCAACCTGTTGTTGATATCGGTATTTTACTCTATTTGCGGTTCGCCTTATCAATGAAGCACAGTCATATCTTATTGATGGGAGACTTCAATTCGCCCAGTTTGCGTGTTGAACCTGCACACGATACTTTTGCTTGGGAGTTAAATGAGCTGATAGAAAGTCATCCTTTGTACAGTCACGTGACGGAACCCACACGTTACAGCGGAAATGACACCATCTTTACTAGACCTCCTACTGACGAACGAGGTATTGATGATTGAGGAAGTTTCGAGTGAACCTCCGTTGGATAAAAGCGATCATATTGTCCTGATTTTTGACTTCGTGTGTTACGCTAACTACCCGGATCAAGACGACATTCAGCTGCGGACGGTTACAAATTACGATACTCTCTACAATGTTGTTGCCTCCAATAACTTTGACTTCATGCTAGAAGGTGACTCGGATTCAACTTGGCGCAATTTTGTTACCAAATGGCACCAATTAGTGGAGCTTTCTTCAGTTTCAAGACCGGTTCCCCCAAAAAATGCCGGCACACTCATCCGGAGTAGAACCCGTAAATGGATGTGCCGCAGAAATGCCGCTGGACTGCGTTTAAGTTGTCACAACTGCCGAAGGATTGGGAGCATTATAGAAAATTACGCAATCATTGCACTGATCTAGTGCGCCAGGATAAATTAGATCACCAAAGTAAAATTACGGCTCGATTCCTGGAAAATAACAAAATGCTCTACAGATTTGTCAACAAAAGGCAGAAGGTGCAGACTGGTATCCCCTCCCTTAGTACTAGTGCAGGCTCCACGTCTACATCAAAGGAAGCAGCAGCAGTCTTGAGATCACATTACATGCCCATTTTCCAAAACCCCTCCCTAATCTTTCCTTTGTTTTTGTCCCCATTACCTCTAAACTCTTACACCATGTTTTCTGCTAACAGAGTCCGAGAAAAAATCATGCGACTTCGACTCAACTCCTCACCGGGTATCGATTGCATAACGCCAAAAGCATTGCGTGCAGTTGCTGATCAACTTAGCGAACCGCTTGCGGTGTATTTTCAACGACTCATGGATAATTCTGAAGTCCCTGCTGGTTGGAAGGAAGGTATCATCACTCCAATCTTCAAGGGTGGAAATCGCAGTGATCCCGCCAATTACCGTCCAGTCACTCTCCTCCCAGTGCTGTCCAAGGTGATGGAGGCAATAGTTGCCGACGAAATCATGGCTTTTGCGGACGGCTTCAATATTATCGCTGCAGAACAACATGGATTTCGTAGAGGACACTCATGTACCTCTAACTTACTTTTGGCTCGTGATTACTGGACCAGATTTGCTGATTAAGGTAAAGGAGTAGATGTTATTTACTTAAATTTCTCTAAAGCCTTCGACCGCGTTGACCATGTAATACTGCTGAAGTAGCATGGGGTTAATACTTCATACATAAAATCTACACATAATAAGATGCGTGAAAAATCGGACAGGGAGTTCACATCAGTTGGGCAACCACAATAGATGGTGTTAGCTACTTCACTTCAGGTTGACATATAACGATATACAAATGTGTCCTCATAGAAGTGGTAACTAACATGTGATAAACGGGTATACGAGGCTCACACATGGCAGCGTATGCCCAAAAATATGGATGTGCACAAGTAATAGCGTGCCTCGAGGCCAATGCTTCTATTTTGGACCGTGACAGAACCTATCAAAATGTAGGCTTACTTGACACTGGTCATTAACATAATAGATGCATATATTTGGCACGTTTATTGTTCGATTGGTTAAGCGGGGTCACGTTTAACCCTTTCAGGACGGATGTAACCTTTTGGTTACATGAAGTTCGCAAGTCATTTTAACCTAATTCTAACTGAATTTTCTGAATTTTTTTGCACGGCGGCATACAGAATTTTGTCAACTGCAGGATGGTTTTCTTCTTTGTTCGCAATCATCATTGACATGTCCACAGTGAAGGAGAAAGTATGTGCTGGTACGGGTTTCAAACGTATCCTCACAATTTGCTGTTTTGTGAGCCGAATAAAAATCGTGTGAAAGTCTCAGTAATTATAAATTTTGTTCCAGTATAAACTTAGTCATGCCTACAAAGACATTATGTAAAAAAATTGGAATATATCAGAAAATCTTCGATATGCATTGCGTTTAAATAGATGTAACCTTTATGTTAGATCCGGCAGAGGTCACCAAAATCATACAGGCCTGTTGGAAGTGTCTCACGACCGTGTAGCGCTCATTGTTTCCATGGCAGATCGCACGATCGATGACTGCGGACACTTACTCATACGCATACGACCCAGATCTCCTCTGATAGGCATCCATGGTGACCTAACTGGTATAATCAAAGTTCCTAGTTATCGAACGTACTGGAAAAAAGACTTAAGCCTCAAAGAAGTTTCGAGTAATATGAGTCGAGACAGATATGAGGAGATAAAGCGCTATCTTCACTTTAATAATAACATTTTGCAGAAGGAAGTTGGCAACAAAATGACAAACTATTCAAAATTCGACCAATTATGGATTCCATCAAATCGAACTGTCAGAAAATTCCACAAAAGGAACATCAAGCCGTGGATGAACAAATCATTCCTACCAAAGCGCATATCTCCTTGAAACAATACAATCCAAGAAAGCCACATAAATGGGGGTATAAAGTCATATCTAGAGCAGGATCGAGTGGCCTTATTTATGACTTCGAGATTTATACGGGGAAGGATCGAAAGAAGAAAGATGTCGACGTTGGAGTGTCATCAACCCACGCACTTCGGCTTGCTGAAGGTATACCCAAGCAAAAGAACTACTAGTTATTATATGATAACTGGTTCTCTTCATTGGGCTTATCAAGGAAGGTACGGGAATCTGGTATTCTCAATGTGTCTACCGTCAGGGTGAACAGGCTGAAAAGATGTATACTGAAGAATGATAAACTGCTACTTAAAGATGGGAGAGGAAGTTACGACTTCAGATTTGAAATCAATAGTAATATAATAGCTGTGAAGTGGTTTGACAACAAACCAATTCACCTACTTTCTTCGTATGCGGGAATAGAACCGGCTGATACAGTGATGAGATGGGATCGAAAACAGAAGTCATATGTAGAAGTTGGAAGACCTTTCATTGTAAAAGTATATAACAAATTCATGGACGGAGTCGATTTGTGCAATATGCTGATCGAACATTATCGTACCGATTTCAAGTCGAAGAAATGGTACATGAGGAATTTTCTATCTGTTAGATCTGAGTGTGGTAAATGCTTGGTTGTTATACCGATTTCATGAGTTCAACAGGAATGTGTCACTCTGACTTCAAAGAAGACATAGCAATCGCTCTAATGACTCCGCCCATAAGTCCAAGAGGAATGCCAAGGTCTACAACAGACATGCAGCAACCGACACAGAAGATGAGAAAAATCTCTTGCCCAGTGAATTCAGTCCGTTCCGACAACGTTGGGCATTTGCCGCTCATCTCGAAAACCCGGAAGAGATGCAAGCACTGTGTAAAAGGATTGACTAAAGTGAGGTCTCAAAAATGCAATGTAGCTCTGTGTCTGACCTACGACAAAACATGTTATAGAGGCTATCACACAAAAGTACAATGCAGTGCCATAAGCAAATGACGCCTAAAACTGATGACTTCTGCCGGATGTAACCAATTGGTAACATTTTGTTATTTTCTCAATTAAGTGAATATCACAAACTCTTTATATTATATGTGTTATTTCACCTCTGATCAACTCGTTTCCGAAGAAAAAATATTTTATTTCAAGTTAGAAAATAATTCAGGCATGAAAGGGTTAAGTTGTTATCAATTTTGATTGATTTTGAATTAAATGATGATCATTGGCACAACTGAAAAATAAACTACATATGACAATTATTTGTTTAAATACAATTCAGATTTTCAATCGCATCTAGGGTGAGTGCAAAACAATGCAGCAAAAAACACGCAAGAGCTTATAATTTTTTCTGCTTCATTTATTGAATAGGCCTGAATTTTAAGATTATTAAATATATTTTGACGAAAAGCACTCAGCTCAAAAACAGAAGTAACCCATAATCATGCAATGTCACATGTGGAATAATACACAATGAAAGTAGAATCACTAGAAATACTTTTATGAATTTCGAATGAAAATCGTGAAGCTTTGATCTGTAGAAAAAGTTTTAGGAAAAGACACCAAGGGGACAGATAATAACAAAATGGCATATTTGTGATGCAGAGTTTATCTTGCGCCTGAAGGCAGTTGTAATATTGTTATCTTGTGTGAATTCTTGAACGTAATATCTGTGTGGTATTTGCTGAAATTATTTCCTAATTGATATCATAGAATAAAAAGAAAAACGACAAAACATTTCAAGCCAAATTATAGCGCTAAAAGAATAATCAGTAGAACAATCAAAAATGTAGTTGAAAAAATATCTATTTTATATGATATGCAACATAAATTCGAAGTAACAAACTAGTAAACGAACAATTTTGTTTTAACGAACAGCCTTCATGTACCCTGATTTTAGCGGACTGCTCGACATCCATTTTGATCTGAATTGCTGTTTTAGCAAAAAATTCCATGATTTCTCACACTGCAAGGTTCATAAGAGCTTTAAAAACCACAGCCAATAATTTATTGTACATTGAAAAATTTCGCATATTAGCATATATACTACATCGTGTTACAGGATCTTGAAGCACACTTTCGATTGATTTGGCTAAAACTACTATTTTCAACATTCAGGGATGGTTGAGACAAGTTTTTTGTTTGAATAAAAGCCTGCTTTTGAAACGGCATCCGCTTACGAGACGGTGAAGCTGGCCGGAAAATGAAATTTTGTTCTGCTCTAAACGGTGCAACTTAAAATTGAATTAAATATTACGTCATTAGTATATTGCAGTAACTTTGCAACAAGTAGCAAAAGTTTGCCACAGGATATTGTACACAAAAAAATTGAAAATTCAGGTTATTGCATGAATGCAAAACAAATGTATGGATGGTTGTGTTTGAGACAGCAGAGCGTGTCTTGTAAAACATATTGTACAGTATTACGAATTTAGGAAGTTTTATTAATTTGAAAATAAATTAAAGTGAAAATTCAGATGCGGCGTAAACGTTTAAAAATTGTAAGATAAGAGGCAGTCAATTTTATTGACGAGCTTCGTACTATTACTTTGTGACAGTTCTAGTGCAATTATTCCTTTTTTAGCAACGTGTTCCAAACCGATGCATGATACTCCAAGTCTGTTGTAATAAATCTAAGTATATAGTACGAGTACGCTTGACTAAATCTCGCGCTGCTGTGCGTTTCTTCATCTTAACGCGCCACGTCGGACTGGCCACCCTATCGTTTCTCTCAGCTTCTTCCAGGATCTGCAAAAAGGACGCGGTATAGTAAACGATGAGGAGGCATTCTTGAAACATTCCTAAACGAGCAAGCATCAAAATTTCTCACAGTTTGTAGCCTATTCGTACTAAAGCTGGTTTGCAGACTTTTTATTTGTATTCCGTTATTGCCTCTGAACGCAAGCAATTCTACGCAGCAACAGGTATTGTAGACAAAGTTGATGAATAGCTTCCGCTCGGATTGACCGGGTTTCGAATCCATAGAGCAGTGTAGCACGCACGACTGCGTTGCACACTCAACCCTTAGTATAGAGTGAAACCGCGTCGACGCCTAAAAATGGCGCAGGCTAGTAAACGCTACACCCGTTTTGCATACACGTGAAATCTCATGATCGACACAACCGCCGGCAGATATACAACTGCCGACGTTAGCAAAGCTGTCGATCAGTTCAAGATTAACACCACATCCAGTTAGATGTGGATACTAGGGTGTCACCAGTGAACATGTGGATTGGTGATGTGAGTCCTTTATCTATGCCGTTAGTAAATTATCAAAATTGGCGTGGGCCAAAAACCGTTCCTTGGGGTACCCCAAATTCAACTGGGAAGGATTTTGGAAAGTTCTCACGAACTCGTACACGCAAAGTTCTGGCGCTGGGAAATACAGCTATCCATGTTAGGAGTGGGGGACCAATTCCAAAACCTTGCACAGAATTAGCGAGTTGTGAAATCTGTCGAAGGCTCTGAATAAGTTTTAGTAGGTAAGTAGGTACTCGAATAACCTTGACAAACTCCAGGACTTTCGGTAGAAATTAGTCCCGAAATTTTTATTGAATTCAATCAATTCAATCTTCAGCAATAGTTGACATATATGTGATCACAAATCTGATTCAGACAATGCCACACAGCCACAGACTGCACTCAAGCAATTACTGGTATCGTGAATGAATGAATGAAAGCACAAGCCTCACAGTTGTAGACTGCACGTGGGCTAAGATACTGTCAGGTTCCCCAGACCTAGGCAGATAGGCGAAAGAAAATAGAGATGGAATTGTTTGTGAGACTTCAGCGTGTTCCAGCATGCAGCTCTCTACCGATGGCCAATTAATGTATCTCGGTGTTAGCCGCACAGCCCACAAGTGCTGCACGATTGCATAACCGTGCACATCCGCAAACGGTCCTCGTGAGTGATGACGATTGGGTAAAGACGGAGGGTTCCCCTTGCTTATGGAAGGTGGTTACAAATGTGAGAATTTTTCCTTGCGTTCACACCCTATTCTTCGTTCGACTATGAAAGGTGCTGATTTTGTGCATTCTGAATATAAGTTCTGAAGGTTGTTGTTATAATCCCGGGTTCTAAGATTAAACTGTATCTCAAACAGACAATTGAGCAGAGAGGTTCTGGATGAAAGTTCTATTGATACAAGCTGGGACAAAGAGCACCACAGTCCAATTGAAGGGTAGGCTAAAATAGGGAGAAGAATTAGTAGTGTAAAGTAAACACAATGATAAGTATAATTCGTTTTGAGGTGACCCTCCTAACACCTCCCCCAGGAAGTCTTCAACGATAAGACTGTTTACGTGGGTTCAGCTGCAAAGGTTTGGCTTTCTTTCGAACACGGTCGGTCCATCTTCTTGGTGTACAGTTAGTTTAAACATCTCGCTTTTCTGGCGAGGATATGGTCAACCTCTCAGGTAGTTCAAATGTGTCTAGCAAGATGTCCAGTGGAATACCAGGATCGTGGTTTACAATCTCGGGCAAAGAAGATGGGCGCAGCTGATTTGCATGACGGATCCAGATGGAAGATTGCACATCAACTTCATAGATCACGTGTCCCACGCGGCGAACAATTTGTCCTTGTGTCCATGTTTCACCACCACTTCGATAGTCTTTTGCCAGTACGGATGCACCTGGCTTATAGAACCGACTGACGGCTCCATGGTGATGGTTGAACTGGTTTTCCATGCGTCGGTTTCTAGGCATCTCATTAGAAAACGATGGACGGATGATGTCCAATGGTAATCGAATCTTTCGATTCATGAGTGCCTCTGCCGGGGATACACTGTTAGGTATATTGGATTCGGCGTGGCTCGGTAACTGAGCAAGAACCTTTCAATGATGTCTGACGTGGCTGCTTCCCCTCTGAGTTTCAAGAGTGCTCTCTTGAATGTATCCACAAATCTTTCTACTTGTCCGTTGGATTGTGGGTGAAACGGAGGCGTGCGTTAATGCTCAATACTGTTTTGTTGACAGAATGATGCAAACTCCGCCGAAGTGAAAGCTGTTCCGTTGTCGGAAACAAGAGTATCTGGGACACCAAATCGGCTGAATACCTGCTGCAGTTTAGTAATCGTTGCACTTGAAGTGACTCGAACCATGTGAAACACTTCGGGCCATTTGCTGAATGCGTCGACTAGGATCAAATAATTTTGATTGTTAATCAGACCAGCAAAATCAATATGAACCCTGGACCATGGTGATTCTGGTGTGGGCCATGAAAATAACTCGGTTTTTCTAGGGGTCTTCGCCGCCAATTGACAGTTAGAACATGTTTTTACGAGACCCTCTAGCTGTTTATCCATATTAGGCCAATATACATAACTTCGTGCCAACGCTTTCATATGGCTAATGCCAGGATGCCCAAAGTGAAACTGTTTGAGAACATCCTTTTGTAGTGTTGATGGCACAACCACACGTTCTGCGAACAACAGGCATCCTGCGTTTTCTGATGGAGACCCACGGCGCCGAAAGAACGGTTGAAGATTTTCGTCACATGTACGGGGCCATTGGGTGCGGTTGAAATGTAGGACCTTCTGAAGGACGGTATCGTGAGCAGTAGCCTCATGTATCATATCAGAGGTTATTGGTAACGCACGAATAATATTAGTAAAAACATTACTGATGTCAGGTTCAACGGTTATTGACGCGATGACGGTATCCTCAGGTTGCTGGCGCTGTGAATCCATTAGTCTGGATAATGCATCTGCTTGACCAATAGCATCAGTAGATTGATATTTTATGGTAAAGTTGTAACCTAAGAGCATGGTAGCCCAACGCTGTAAACGATTTGCTGTATAAACAGGAATACCTTTCTTTGAACCAAATATACTGATGAGTGGCTTGTGATCAGTTATGAGCGTGAAATGACGTCCATACAGCATTTTATGAAACTTTTTGATTGCGAAGACTATTGCTAAAGCTTCTTTTTCGATCTGACCGTAATTACGCTCTGTGGTAGACAGAGATCTGGCTGCATGTGCGATTGCTTTTTCTTTACCATCAGGAAATATGTGAGAAATGACAGCTCCGATACCGTAATCAGAAACAACAGTTATGTCCATGTTCGGATCATAGTGCGTAAGAAGCAAATCAGAAGTGAGCATTGACTTAACTTTTTCGAAAGATGATTGACATTCAGCTGACCAATTCCATTTCACGTTTTTTTTAAAGATGATTTAAAGGATGACGAACACGATGCATGTCTGGAACAAATGAACTGTAATGACTGATAAGTCCCAGGAATGATCGTAGCGTGGATAGATCCGTTGGTGGGGGCATGATTTTTATGGCTTGAATATTTTTTTGGATCAGGGTGTCGACCATTTTGATCAAAAATGAAACCAAGATATTTTATAGATTCTAGAAAAATTCGCATTTGTCTGCCCGTAAACGGAAACCATACTGTTGAATTCGTTCGAGCACAGAATCTATACGATCTGATAGTTCATCATGATTGGGTGCTGATGTGATAATATCATCAAGGTAAGCTGCAACTCCTGTTAAACCCGTCAACATGGAATCCATTATTTGTTGGAAAATTGCAGGTGCTGACTTTACACCAAAAGGTAGCCGGTTGAACTGAAACAATCCTCGATGTGTGTTGATTGTTAAAAGTTCCTTCGCGTCGTCATCAACTTCGATCTGTAAGTACGCATCAGCCAGATCAAGTTTTGCGAAACACGTTGCACCATTGAGCTTAGTGAACAAGTCGTCTGGGATTGGTAATGGGTATTGATGTTCGTCTAAAGCAGCGTTAAGGCCGGTAGAATAATCGGCGCAAACACGAACTTTACCACTGGCTTTCTTTACAATAACAATGGGTGTTGCCCAAGAGGAATAGTTGATGGGTTGGATTACTCCCAAGCGATGGAGACGGTCTAATTCTTGTTCGACATCTGCAAGACCAGCATAAGGGACTGGACGTTTCGGTCGGAATACTGGTGTGACACCAGGTCGAAGCTTGAGGCTAGCTTTCAGTTTTGTACAACAACCCAGGCCGTCTTGGAAGACGTCAGAAAACTTCGTTTTCAAGTTTTCAGTAAATTGATTACGTAAATCTGATGCTGTGTGCGATTGGATAGCCTCACAAATGGAACTTAAAGGTACATCCATGAGTTGAAGTTTAGTAATCCAGTCCAGTCCGAGTAAATTCAGGTTTGCACAGTCCGTTAAATAGCATTTACCAGAAAACTGTTGGTTGTTAAAAGTGACTTCACAAATCAATTCTCCGATTAGATTTAACGTATTGCCTGATGCACTCTGGGCCACGTGACTGGTGGGTAGATTATGAAGTTTTCCAATTAATTCCCATGTGTTACGTGAGATCAACGTAATATCCGAGGCTGTGTCCAGCTGGAGGCGGATCGGAACGGTATTAATTGAAACAATTACGTATTTACGTCGAGATTGAAATTCTCCGTTGAACGTTGCGAATACGGAATTAGATAGCAGTTTTTTATGAGGGTACTGCTTGTGACGGACGGCTTTTGGGGTGCTCTTTGATGGATTGTGATTGCCTTTTAACATGGAGTGACAAAACCCTTCCTTGTGTCCGCGTCTGTGGCACTGATGACATTGATGCTTTTTAAATGGACAAAAACGTGCAAAGTGCCAATCTCCGCATGACCAACATGCCGTAGGGGGCTTTTTGACAGATGTTACTGTCTCTTTTGCTAAGGCATGTACGGTGACAGATGAAGTCGGCAGCGATGTCCGCTGGATGAGAGCTGTGTCGTGTTTGAGGTTAATCAGTCTTTGGCATTCAGTGGTGAGTGAACGCACAGTTACTTCTTTCTCGTGTTCGAGTTTAGAAAGTAATCTAGTACGTATGTCGGCTTCTTGTGGTGACTGGAGACCAGCGATGAAAATAAGACATTTAAATTGATCTTCCGTAAGGGTCTGTAGCTGGAATTTTTCGCACTCACGATTAACGATGCCGGCAAACGTAACGTAATCATCACCATCTCGTTTCGATAGCTTCAAACAATTGTAACGGGTGTTAAATAAGGAGGATTGATCTCCGAAAATTTCCCGTAATTGCTCTACAGTTTCAGAAAAACAAAGATCTTTCGGTTGCTTGGGCAGAATGAAATTTGTGAAACGATCGTGCTCGATAGTTCCAAGTTTGCGAACAAGAAGGCGGGATTTCCACGCATCATCTTGACAGGAAAATTCATTCAGAAATGTATCTTTCCATCGGTTGTACCATGAATCGAAAGTAAGACCGGATGCAGGATCGTAATTGAATTCTGAAATTATAGAAGCAGTCGATTCCATAAATGCTGGTGAATTGGAACTCTGGGACAGAGTTGAAGACTGAAGGTTGAGACATTGTGTTAGCGATTGAATCAAACGCATTTGTGTTTGTTCGAATTGTTTGTGTTGATGATCAAGAATCGCTTTCAAATCCTCTGATGAAAATGACATGATTGGATTCGTTGTATTATATATTATTATATTTGCACAATCTGATACAGATATAGTGCCGTTCAACATAAACAATGAGATGTACAAAGCGAGAAGGGGGGTACAAAGCGTTGTCATCGGCATCGTTGAACGTAGGCATGATACTACCCGGTTGCCTACACCGAAGTAGGGAGATTTCGTTTAGGGGGTCCCACCCCGAGCCTTTACCCACAAGGCAGTGGAGCGAGAGAGGTTCGCACCTATCGGTGGCCGGTGACCGACGAAGCGGTGCCCTTTTCTGGGAATTTCCAGTTCGGAGCCCGATAACCCCGTTGATAGGTTGGTGACTTCAGTTTTTGCCTGTGCACCATACAATGTCCTTGGATAGGACAATGTTATAATCCCGGGTTCTAAGATTAAACTGTATCTCAAACAGACAATTGAGCAGAGAGGTTCTGGATGAAAGTTCTATTGATACAAGCTGGGACAAAGAGCACCACAGTCCAATTGAAGGGTAGGCTAAAATAGGGAGAAGAATTGTTAGTGTAAAGTAAACACAATGATAAGTATAATTCGTTTGGAGGTTACCCTCCTAACAGTTGTATATAGGAAATGTAAACGATTAGGTTGGGTCAAGAAGGACAACACTTTATTCGAAAATGTTCGAAATCGCAGCTTGAGACTAATGTTAGAAGCAACGAATTCTGTACAGATTAAACATAAAATATTCACAATGTATCATCAATATAAATTCGACCGTAATTGTTAAATAATCAATTACTATCGACAAGGTATCTTGATGCAAATGGAATAAAGGACCTCTAATTTAAATAGGTTCTTCTTTCTTTTGTGCGACTATCTCCTCCTGGAGGATGAGTCGGCTTCAATGAAGGTTCTTGGGGATTTAAGTACAAAGCGTCGTCCCCAGCACCACTCGGCGTTTGTTCGAGTCAGCTTCTCTAGCCTTTGCACAACCAAGTGCTGCCTGCAAAGCAGCAGGGAGTTGCCAGAAACAGGTGGTGTGCACCAACTAATCCTCTACCAGACTGTGTTCCAGGTTTTTCCTCCAGGTTTTCTCCCGAAGTCTTTCCCGCGATCGAGTATCCCGCAAGGCAGCGGAGGTTTAAAATTAGGGTTTTCCTTCCCTTAGACGAAATGCCCTCCCAGGCTAACGAGCTCCATCTGCCCGAAGCAAACTGGTTTTCAGGCGCCAGTCAATCGCCTTCGCCCCTTCTGTTGGTAGAAGCAGTTCCGCCGGGCTCGGGGAGCCACTCGTGCAGGCCAGAAGCTAGATTTGGTTGTCAGAGGCTATTTGAGACGCGTGCCATATGGGATCATTTTATATACAGTAAGAGCTTATCCCCACTGCCACCCTCGGCTATGACGTTCTGGAACAGATTATGATGTACTTTGATTTAGTCTTTGAGGAATCTCGACGTTTAAGGATATTATCATGCAGCGGGTGAGGTTTGTTATGATGGTATGAAAGCACAAGCCTGATCCAGGCAAAGTTCCGCACAGTCAGAGACTGCAAGTGGGCTAAGATACTGTCAGGTTGCCCAGTACTAGATAGCTATGAAGGGGAAATAGAAATGGTAGTTAGACTCCAACGTGTTTCAGCATGCAACTCAATACATGTGGCCAATCAATTTAGCATGATGTTAGCCGCACAGCACAAAAATGCTGCACGATTGCATATCCGTGCACTGCAGCGGGTGACAATTATCTGTCTAGGCCTGGGCAACCTGACAGTATCTTAGCCCACGTGCAGTCTCTGACTGTGCGGCACTTTGCCTGTATCAGGCTTGTGCTTTCATATATATAATACAATTATCCTTGAGATAATATTTTCAGGTCAATCGCACGCGGAAAATGAATTGACGCTATATATCAATCGCAGTTAGGTTAGAGTCAATAGCCTCGTCCTCCTGTGCGATAGGTGATTCGAGAAAATCGTGTTGCGTTTGACGTTTGGTGCATGTATTGATACGCGGCTTTGTCATCTCAATAACATGAAAAATCGTGAAAAGAATAGCCACTGCGTCCAAGTGGTGTGAGCCCTTCTAAAGTTTCCATCATGAACTTTGTTTGTTTAAATATATGAATGTGTGAATACGCAACCGCATGCTAACTTGATTGGCCAGATGTAGTGAGCTGCATGCTGAAACAGGCTGGAGTCTCACTACCATTTCCTTTTCTTTTTTCTACCTCAGATCTGACTAGGCCTGGGCAACCTGACAATATCTTAGCCCACGTGCAGTCCATAATTGTTCGGCACATTTTCCCTCTGGCATGGAAGCTTTGTCAGACTAAATGTATTAGTCAGAACGGGGAACGCGATTCAGTAAAAACCCACCGCTATTTGACCGTATGACTAAAGAGCTTATTTCCATCCTAGGCGCGTCAAGACAAAAAGAATCAATTTTCATATTCGTGGCATTTTCTAATGCATGCTTTATTTGGATACTTGTATTAATACAAACGAGTTTTCAAATAACGTGATCTCGCCCCGCACTCCCAGCACACCACGTCATTGATTGACCACTGTTGTTTCTCGAAGCCTCTAAGGCTCCGCGAATAAGGCGCGGTTTGGTACGCCTTTATGTGGCGTTCTTAAACGTGTTTCCACCATTGCAAACGAGCTTGCATCAGCGTGCCTCTTAATCTATAGCCTGTCTGGCAAAGCCCCTTTTGCATACATCTATATTTGCTTGGTACTAAGGATATTATCCTGCCTGGGGATGATAGTCAACCATGTGTTCCAATTTTACATGCAGTCTATTCCTTTTATCAGGAATACAAATTTCGCATTAAGCCTTTCACTGAAACCTGGTGTTTTTCTTTTTTTAGATTTTGACTTTTATTGCTGTTATGATATGAAAATAGAAGAATTAGTGGAATTTCTAGTCAATGCTCATCAATCTTCCGGAGTAAATAATTCTTCAGAAAATCCCACTGATGTGTTCAATGCAAGTTAGTGTCTGCGATGAATATTATCTTTAATGTTCCAATGACCCTCACGTTGATTTGAACCCGAGGATTGCTAAAGTGTTTTGATTGAGCTGCTAAAATATCTCGATTCCAGATTCTTATCGATCTTGTTTTGGTTGTCTTTGCTCAGTATTCACATTCTGTTTACGAATGAGGCACTGGCCGCATTCAGCTCGACTCTTTCCTGACGCACTAGCATAACCATACTACATTTATTGTTACCGGTACTGGGCTTCATGAAACACGCTGCAATCTCATGCCTATTATCGCTTACATTTCGGTTTAATTATTTATGCACCGTAGCGATACCCTAACTCGGATATACAGTCATGCATTACTTATTTATTGCTCAGTTAACATAGCGCTAAGTTGATTTGCACTACTGCGTGCTGGAAGTGTAAACATTAAATTTTCACTACCGTTCTGTTTCTAATATATGTTTGTATGTATGAAATCGCAAACCTGATTCGGGTAAAGTACCGCCAATCAAAGACAGCACATGTCTAAGCCTGGTAGTTTCTTAGTTCACGTGCAGTCTGACTATGCCGTACTTTTCCTACATCCAGGTTGTGAATTCAGAAAAGCATAATCCTGTCCACATGCAGATGCTTTGCCTAGATTCATATTTCAAAATTCACACATTCATTTTAAAAAGTAATTTTACCATGTTTGTTTGCTACACATATTACGCGTAGACTAAGCTTGTTTCATTTTGCCTGAGAATAGACAGCTATAAGAACGAGAAAATGGTAGAGGGACTCGCTTCAGTGCTGCGATCTTTAGTTCTTCAACTTATTTACCGTCTCGCTGTATTTTCAATGCCCAGGAACACCGTTCATTGATCACTAATGCCGATCTCAGCGCTGCGCACTCGGTTTTCTCAGTACCACTTGTTTTAAGCTGTTTGTTAGTAGCTTAACAATGGCCCTAATTATGCATTCTTTTCCCATTCAATTGTTTATCGGCTATCCTTTCAAACGCGATATTACTCATGATTGCTGCAAGAGGAACAATGGTCATGACAAATTTAGTTTCTTCGTTCCATTATGTGACTTAACGTGCTCACCAGGTTAGTACCAGTTACTAGTAGCAGAAAAACTGCTTATCATCTGCCCGTGAAACCGATTCTGTGAGTTTTGTGTTCCTGCATCGTGACAGCACTTAATGCTGGCTCCTCCACACAAGACACACGGATGGACAAAGTAACAAATGCTGATATGCTTCCACAGAACATGTTCCCCCTACTACGACATCGACGCTCACGTTGGCTGGGTAATGTGTACGGAATGGAAACGTGGTATTCTAAAAGATCGACACTATGGTGAGTTGAAATCAGGAGGCCGACCTTGGGGCAGACCGCACTTGTGATTCAAAGGCGTTTGCAAAGGAGATATGAAAGCTTTTAACATTGACCCTACGAGTTGGGAAGAAATTTCTGTTGAACGCTTACTTTGGAGGCACTGTGTGAAGCGTCATCTTTAAGCTCTGAAAGAAAATATACTGTTCTCGGCTGCTGATTTTAGGTCATGCCGCCCGCGTGAAACGAACATCGATCGACCGAGTATTACCTATCAGTGTGAGCGCAGCTGAATATATTGTTCTCCCCGAATCGGATTTTTTAGTCATTCGAGACGCCGTGGAGCATCAAGTCATCGTGCGCTTGTGATATCTATCCATAGTCGACATCGGCTGAATGAGGCCAATAACATCACTTGGCGTTTGTAGCAAGGTGAATGCACGTGTGCAGACCTGACAGGTTATGCAGAGCACGAATGTAATTTTTTCATTACAAACACAACTGTGATTGCCACCAGGAACTACGATCTCAAAATCGATGCATTCTTGCTGAACTTAACGCTTTCTTGCACATTGTCACCCTACCTGCTTGTGCGAAATCTGTCAGGACACGGCCTTATCATACTTTGCTCCCCGGGCGAGGTTGTGCCTTTATTTATAAAATTGAATATGGTAACGGCGCATTCCTGGTACGTATACAGCCTTTTTTTTAGAAATTTACTGTTGGCAACGTTGTTTCTCTCGAACTCACAACCATTTTCACAGATTGCACTAAGGTATTGTTGACAATTTTGTAGGTGGAGAGCTGAAATGCTGCTGCGCTATGCGTCATATATTTTAAACCTAATTAATTAATGCTATACTCCTAGCGGTGTGATAATTACTCATTCGTTATCCTATTTCTAAACGAATGTATATTGTTAATCATGTGGCACTTTTCAACTCAACTTCATTTTGCTACTCGCTTAGACATTTCTAAGTTTGAGAAACGAAAGGCGGAAGTTCGATGCAATTTGAATCAAGCTACTTCGACGAACGATCATCTGTGTTTCGAACTAGAAAAACTCCGCACGGAGTGTGATCAGTTGGATGAACGCATCCGTGAAATGACGGAGAAACGCAAAGCAAAACGACTGGAGAAGGAGAATGTGATAAAAGAACAAGGGGACCGGTTGGCTGAACTAAAGTACGTAGTGATCATAGTTTGATTGACGTTTGCATGTTTTCATTGGTAATTCATTTTAGGTCATACCAACTGAACCACTTTGTGGCAACTAACTTTTTTACACACCGATAACACGTATCCAAATGAAGTTTCGCGTTGTTTGCACATTTAATGCAATGCACTGTTTGCTTGTCTGGCGATAATTATCGTGATCAATTTTCGGAGTGAAACAATGTTAAATTTACCGTTCACGTATTACGTGTTTTTGTTTAAAGTCAGATGTTTATTAATAAGTAGTATATGACGTTCGAAAAGCAGGACGGAAGCACACGACCGGTTTCGCGGTTATTACCGCTCATCAGGTATGTGTATCCGTGATCTGACATTCGAACGGCGTTCTGACTTTGTGCTAAACCCATTTATTTGCGATTTCGAGGATAAATGCTCATTTGCAAATTGAAATTTAGCTTTTATTTGGGTACTAATCTAAGTCCCACAGTTGGTGCTACGTATTACGTGTACCAAGCTTTCTAGGTCATTCATAGAAATTCGTTTTATTGGCAGCTTTCATTCACATATAAATTTTAATGAAACGAAGTGCTAAAACCGCCTCGCTGGTCTCCAGAGAAGATCAAAATGCAGTAGACGCGCTACTGAGTAGATTATTATTCGTTTAATATTATTATTTAGCTTTTAAATTGTCGATTATAGTGGTAAACAGGGCGCCCATTTTCGGTTAAATGCGGCCTTCGTAACAATATCGATAAGGTTTCGCGATCTAAAATTGTTTAGATTGCATACGTCTCATATAGCTTTAGGCAAACTAGCTCAACTTCTAACGTGCGTGTTTCGCTTTTTTCACATCCAGTAAAACTACATTTAGCCTTAAGAGAAGAAACGTTTTGACTGTTAATTAAAAATAGTTTACCTCGGTAAATGGAGGTCGTCCTTTAGAGGAGAATAAAGATCTTACTCCCGAGCTTCCGTTATCACATGGAAAACCCTGCTCTTGGAGCACTTCGAGTGTAAACGTCGTCAAAAATATCCGGTGCATAGACGCCATGTATTTTCACCTGACACGGCATTGTTGTCTAGCGATTAGCATTTAGCTGCAGAGTACACCGATCGGAATAAACGTCAGGTGCTACTATCATTATCATCATCAACATTAAAAACAGGTCTGAAGCCTGGCGTAGTGCCACATGCAATCTGATTCGCATATAATCAATGACGTGAAAAAACAAACGAATTCCCCAAGCTATTCTTCATGGACAACGGGTGTCAATAACAAAAAGTGCGGACATACTGCTCTCAAATCGACCAAGTTTCGCAACCATTGAGTAGTGTAGCACGCACGAGTGCTTTGTACACTCGATCTGGCGTGTAAAGGGAATCGACAGCAGAAATACAGCTGTCTAAGTAAACGAAGCTTGTTCTAATTTATTATCAGACGGGGAGTTTTGGGAGGGATTCTCTTTAATACATATGAAATATCTTGCACCTTTTAAGCGCAAAGCACGAGCCATACTTTTAAGCACTTTTTAGACCACTCAACCTTAATTATTACTTGTCCTTCGCGGCGCTGAGTATGTATGTATGTATGTATGAAAGCACAAGCCTGATCCAGGCAAAGTGCCACACAGTCAACGACTGCACGTGTGCTAAGATACTGTCAGGTTGCCCAGGCCTAGACAGATATGAGAAAGAAAATAGAAATCGTAGTGAGACTCCAGCCTGTTTCAGCATGCAGCTCACCACCACTGAGTACCATATTATGAATATTTCAGCCCCATCTATCTTGTTAACCGCATATGTCCCAGCCTTGGTGATTTCAACTGCCTCCGCCTACAAACGTTCAATATAAGGCTTACTGCTACGCCGTAGTACATCTATATTGTCAAAGTCCACATTGTGACCAGTCTCCAACACATGTTCAGCTAATGCTGAGTCCTCGACCAATGCCTTCTCATCCTGGAAACGTTTCTCTTAGATCCTAGTGTGAAGTTCCCGGGCAGTATGTCTGATGTACACAGCGGAACGATCTTTACAATTCGTAGAGCTGTTTAGTCATTCAAAAAGCTGTAGAACATGAACATTCATGCGATTGTGATGTACATCCATGGTCGACATCGACAAAAGGAGGCCAACAACAACATACCGTAGCTCGCCAGTTTTTTTTCTATTTTAGGTGTTGGGTATTTTACCCGGTTTAATTGGCGTTTCACAAAACTCTTAGGATAGCCATTAGGTAGTTTCCTAAAGTATCTTACATTTACCGCTGATTTCATTTATGTTGCTTTGGCTCTCCACCAACGTTCCCAGTCGTACCTCAACTTGGCAACCAGTTTATGCTACATTGTGCATGCCGTCAGCAGAAACGAACCATCATTGGTCTGTTGGTTGGAGAGAGGGAGTTAACAGAAATTCACATTTTCGTTCACCGTAATCATGTGGTGTGAAGTATGAACTTTTTAACCACAAATCCTTGAACAATTTTGGACCACGGCTACTCAATGAGAATTATTTGAAAAGGATTGTTCCAAACCAATGCTCTTTTTTGAAATGTCGGAAGGATACAACCTCATATTGGTCTCAAACTCAATGAACCGGGAGCTCATAAAGTCTGACCGTATAAAACTCTTTTTCAAACGTGCTGGGCTTCCCACCAAATCGCATCAAAAGCCTAGATCAAACGAAAAATAGTCCTGCTCTAGACAGATGCCCGCGTCGTGAGTAGCGGATTGCTTTATCGCCCTTTTAAGTCAGCGAGATCGTTACTGGTGGAGATTTCCAAGTGAAACAACGATGCTTCGGTAATGGATGTTAGTACCGGCAATAAAATGCATGTGCTCTGAAGAGAACCACTGCAGCCTTCCATCAGTATCATTTCAGTGAACCCAAATTTTTCGCAAGAGAAACCCTCACTTGAGGATACACGATCTACTCAGTCATCTGTGTCTTCGGCTAAGATAGGAATGCCAATCCAATGACAGCATACATCAATGTCGCTGCAATGAAGCATACAGGCCAATACTACCTGGTGTCAAATCTCGCTGTATACACGATTGAGAAAACACTGGTGACATTGGCAGCTGGCGACGTATCGAATGAACAAGGGGTAACAAAACCTTACTAGCGAAACTGCACTTTTGGTTGCTATCAAATAGATTATTACAAAACTGGTAACGGCCATTATAAACCTTTGCGTGTAGTGTGAGTAGTGAATGCAGTATGAGCAAAAAGTATGCGAGCGCGGAATTTATGTGCATCCAATCCATAACTATTTATCGATTATTGCCTTCACATTGAATTGGCTGAACTAAGAATTAGTGCGGTTATTGGTCCACACCTGCTTGTCTCGAGGAACGATAAAAGTCCGTAACAGGTGTATGCCTTGGATAACATTTGCTCTCCGGTCGAGTAATACTGTTAATTCATGACATGAATCTAATCGATCTCGGTTTCCATCTAAGGCATACATCAGTGGGACAAAGGCTTGATCTAATTCATACACCACACGAGAGGCTGTTTATGTGGCACTGTCTAGTTCCAGGCTCGTGACTTCGTGCATGGGTGACACATTTGGTGGGCGATTCAAGCAATTATTGAGCAACACGTGCACAAAATCTATACAAGCTTAGTGGAACTTATTTCCAAACTCGCCAATGTTTGCAGACATGAACCAAATGAAAACCGCTTCCGCATTAAAATCCATTGTTTCCTAAGCCCCACGCAGTGCTATGACTTGTGGTTTCTATTGTAGTTCACTACTAACTAGTTATTCAGCAGTAAACACGGCATTTCCATGCAGCATTTATGTGACGCCCGCCCAACTAGTGGCCATGCTCTTGTTTCATACTTGATTAGCGGGGAGGCATAAACCCGAACATGAAAGGTAAATGGAAATTACGATTGCGATAACTTCCAGTGGCTAATCATTTGATCATACTAAAAGGCTCTCTGGTTTGACATTATTTCTATCAATTTCTTAATATCATTGTCTAACTGTGCAACAACTCTGTGTGATGTAGATTGGTTATCATTGGGAGCTAATCAACTAGACTGTTCTATTTGACATTCATTTATCATTGTTTTATATCACCTTTCTTTGAACATTATCCCAGGGCCACATGTACATTATACGATGAATGCTTGAAGACCAAATTCATGACAACGGCCGACGATGTGACAGCCTGTATCCTTTCTCGGTTTTTTATTTTCACATACGCCCGCCAAAGAGTTTAAACTGAATACTAACTTATGGGGGCTCACATATTTGATATTGCAGTGAATGAGAAGTCAAAGCGTTTCGGACACAACGTTTATTTTTAATCACACAACTGGTTATTTATATAAGGACCGTTTACCCACATCATGTGACGCTCGCACCCGCTGCGGCCGTCTTCTGGTTCATTATTCATTAATTATGTAAACATTTCAGGTCATTACTTCATGACTGGCAGGTGTCCAACATCCGGACTTTTATCACCACTTTTCAGCCCATTCGGTACACTTGCTCTTGTCGCACCAGCGAGCCTCGAGTGATTATTACAGTCTCCGTTCCCTTCAATATGTTTATAATGACTTCGTGTCATTTTGTGTTGGACACATCACTTCATATCGGTACTCTTGTAAAAGGTCATTCAAATAACGTTCTAGTCTCAACACCGTTTACGCAGTGTTTGTTTGCAAATTTTGATTTTTTAATTAGAATCGCCTTGATGTTTAGGAAACTGGAATTAGATTAACAAGTTGCGCTTGTATGCCATGGATGATACAATCAATCTTATCCATAGGTATAAAAGCACAAGCCTGATCCAACAGTGGCATATGGTATGAAAGCACAAGCCTGGTGGAGGCAAAGTGCCGCACAGTCAGAGACTGCACGTGGGCTAAGGTACTGTCTGGTTGCTCGCTGTTTCGAACGCATCCGGTTCCTGATCTTACTGTTCCTACCGGATGAGTGCAAACCGCACGAAGCCATTCGTAGGGTGTGATGGAAATGCATGCAAATGAGCATTTTGGGAATTAGATTGTTGGGTGAGTACTTGAAATGTGTTGCTATATACTGCTTCGCTAAATAGGGTTTAGGCGAGTTTCCGTTTTATGTAAGCTATTATTGAGCTAGACTGTCAAACATGACGTGTCTTACACTTGTATGTATAAAGGGTACATAGATTTCACCATCTTCTACAAAAACTTCCTTAACCATACATTTATTTCAAGTCATATTCAATCCTGACGGTGTAATTCATCACCGAATATGCCAAACGGAATCCGCGAATGTTGACAAGCAAGAGGCAATCAGACTAAAGCAATTATGGGACCCTCTTCAAGTATCCGACCAGTTCGCTTATTTGCTCGAGGATCCGGATTCATGGAAACCGAAGGGTGCCAAAAACGGTGGAAAGATACGAAATGCTCTCACATCCGTGACCAACAATTTTAACCCATAAAAACAAACTGTTTTATGTCCGTTCGATGTGTTTTTATACCCTGTACAGTGTGTTTTAATCTGCATATGTACAGTAACTTATTTTCTAATTAAATGTTACGGCTTCTAAATTGCCTGCAATTTTTTGCTTGGCAGCTGTATGAATGTTTAAAGCATCTAAATGGACGGCTGATTTCTTGACTATCACGGCGCATTTCTCCGAAATAGTAGATTCTCGTCGTCTCCGGACTAAACGATTATTTATCTAGACTGACACCAATAATCTTCGAATACCGATATACCCAAACATGGTACTACGTTGTCCAACCTGATTAGCGATATCGCTCGTTTTGAAAGAAATTTGTAATTTCAGCCCGATGCGAGGTCCCGCGAAGCGAACTAAATTTTATTTGGTTATTTACTATTTATCATCACCACCGTGAACATTGTTACGGCGGTATACATGTATGTACGTATGAAATCACAAGCCTGATCCAGGTAAAGTGGCGCGCAGTCATAGACTGCCAGGTTGCTCAGGCCTAGACAGATGGGAAAGGAAAATAGCGATGCCAAGCATGTACTGAGTGTTAAACTGCCATACGATAGAAAAGATTGAAATTTGAAAAGCTACGGAACGTATAGAAGATTAACTACTGGCACGCCGGAACAAGGTGCCTACACATGGACAGTCGTGAAGTAATCCCGTGAAAAATGTAAAAGTAACAGATTTAGGCAAGCGTAAACCATCGTTTCCATTGATTTTGTGTTACTTACATATTTGCATCGATGGCACTTGATTGGAACAGGTTGTTTATCTATAATCACTACGCATGATTATGGTAGCGCGGGCAATGCTGGTATGTGCACAGCAGAGTTGTGGGGGATATTAACAACTTGCACAGAACCAGCTAGCATTGGAGGCGTCTAGGTACGGATTGCACTTAGCTCCAACTAAGTGTAAGGTTCTTCTTCAAGATTGGGAGGGGTTGCAGCCCACTCTGACGGTCGATGACCTCAGTCTGGACTGTGTGGAACAGTTCACCTATCTTGGTAGCTGCATCACGGCGGGAGGAGGGCTGGAAAGTGAGATCGGCTCTCGCATTGCGAGAGCTCGCTTCGCGTTCACTAGTCTAGGTCATCTCTGGAAGCGGTCTGACGTGAGTTTGAGACTCAAGGGGAGAGTTTACCTGGCCTCAGTCAGGTCGGTCTTGCTTTACGGGTGCGAGAGCTGGGCAGTACGCGCAGAGGAGCTCCGGCGCTTGGAGGTGTTTGAACATCGATGTTTACGGAGGCTTGCACGAGTGTGGTGGCAACACCGCACTAGCAACGTTGAAGTGAGGCACCGTGTTCTAGGTGTGGACAGCCTGATGCTACGAGACCTAATCGACCGTTCCCGTCTCCGCTGGCTAGGGCATGTCTTGAGAATGAAGCCTGAGCGCCTACCCTTCCGCGCGCTGCGTGTGTCGGTTGGCCCAGGCTGGCGGCGGTGTTCAGGTGGACAACCGCTGACCTGGAAGAAGGCCTTAAAACGCTTGACGTCGGGTTTAGCTCGGGTCGGACGAACGCGGCTTCCTGGGTGGGGTCCAAGGGATAGTGAGTGTCTGTGGCTTGACACGCTGTCGACGATGGCTGAGAACCGGCAACAGTGGAGAGAGTACATTCTATTTTGTGTTCCACCCTCAAATTTGTGAAAAAAATCGACATGTGGAACAATGGACAAAAAAATTCCCCCTCATAGTGTACCTTTTTTTTCTTTCTTTTTCTCGTGCATTGCAGGGTGGCACTTTTTCATTTTTAAATGATTGTATATATATATATATATTCAAGCCCTTTATGACTTCTAACCATCAACCGAACAAGAGAAAAAACAGCAAAATAAAGCCTATAATCGTGACGATTGCGCATATATCTCGGGAGTGAACGTTACACAAATAGTCATCATGCATGTTTTTCGTCACAGCCAAAAACAATGATTGATAAATCAAGAACAGATAAAACACAGATTATGATAGCTAACACTGACAGCGTTGGATATCAAGGGACAGACAAAAGCTAAGTAGCATTGGCAATAAGTGAGTAAAGCATGTGCTAGATAAAAAAAACAATAGTCAATCTGATTGCTGTTTGATAGAAAATCAGTTTGGTATCTTCGTGATCAGTTGCTTCGCATAAAAACGGATAAATAAGAGACAAGAAAACAGGAAAAGGACACAAAAATAGTTGCATCTGAGGTTGTAATTCTTCCACTTACCGAGAAAATAGGTGACAGACAAACAAGAAACAACAAAGTGTTGAAGGAAAAACATATCGTGTCTAATGGCGGCATCACCGTCAGCAAAACGGGCTGATTGAAATCTAATCTATGCGTATATGTATCACCAAACAAATGGTCACGAATCGATCCGATAATTTGTTCAATATAGGCGCGATCTCGAGAAACGTGAACAATCCCAATAGATAATTCTAGTATATATATGCACCGGGGAACTAGCATAGGCTCGGCGACAAATCAAGATGGGCTTCGGGTTAATCTGGGAAAGAAGGGAATAATTTTTGGGAAAAATAAGTAACCAATAATAAAACCAACTGAGGGGCTCATTAAAGTGGGCGGGGAATTTCGCCGAAATCCGAAGTTGATTGGCATCCATGCCTGTAAATATGGAGAAGATGTCAGGTGTTTTGATAGGAAACGATGAGGCTTCATATGGGCAACTTTAAAAAACATCGAAGTAAGAAACTTCCGATTATGCAACTCAAGCTCGACTTGATGCTACAACCAAAAGACGATTGTCGTCAATAATCTTTACTCAACAAGCCCTGGTCGTAATAGAACAATTATAAGGTGAACTCAAGACGAACAACCCTCGCTCGATCGGAAGCGGTAACTGAGAGAGCAGTTCAGCACAAATGAGTGCATCGAAATGTTCGCCGGTCAGTACCCACGATGGACCGCACATTCGGTTTCCTGATGTGAAATGAACCGGTGCCAATCTTCGGCTCTTGGGTGATGTGCAGGAATCACCACACTTGGGCAAAAGCAGGGCAAGTCATGAAGACCAGCAACAACAAACGTAAACCAGCACGACGGAAAATGTGCGAGAACCTTGAATGATGAGATGACCCTGCTTGATTGCCCATCTATTGTAAATGAGTGTAGTGTACTAGCGAAAAGATCCAGTCATGAGCTCTTGGGTGGTGTGCAAAACACCACATTCCGGCAGAACACAAAAGCAGGACGAGCCGGGAAGACCCACGACACAATCGTAATTCGACTTTCGGAAGAGTGGGAGGAAAACGGTTCAAACGACGAGCGTGACGTGATAAGGGGTCGAATGTAACCACAGTCGATTGACAAATCAGATCAATATGACATCTGGCACAGACAGATTTAGGACAACGTAGCGGTAACGAGGTTTGCCTGTTAAAACACAAGCGTTTTATTCATCATATGCGTAATAAACGCTTTGACCAATCGGCTTTCGCGTGTGTTGTGGGATTCACAGGTGAATGTGATTAATGTTGAGAATGTTGGTGAATTGGGACACAACCACAAGTGGGCAGGTCACGTCGTAAAAGCTTCATCAAGTGTTCTAGAAGCCTCTGTAAACAACGTAGTAGGTTCTAGGACTTGAAAGCCGATTTGACCTCGATTGATCTGATATAACCTTCTCCCGTACACGACGTCAGGATTATACAAAAGAATCCGATCGGCACTAAGCTCTGGCCAGTTAAAGGCTAGTTCGGGAAGAGGGCGAGACTCGGCGGTTGCTGGGGAGGGTTCAGAAAAAGTTCGAATAGGAAGGTTAGCTTACACGGGCCTGTTGTCTTTCACAGATAGGTTTCATTTAGTCGCACGCGAAGGTTGATGCGCTTTGTAAATAGACTATTCATAATCATGAATGCGCCCCCGATGGGTTTTGCCCAGACAGAATTATGATCTTCCGTGTTTGGCTAAAAAGCGTTGCCTGCAAAACTGGCTTGAGGCAATGCTCGTCTAATTTTTATCCAGTTACTTTCCGGGTACGAATCTCTACTGGATTCTGGAGAACATAATCCGAAACCTCTGAATGGATCATTCGATTTAGCCAACCATCACACAACATAGAGGTGTAGCATCAATATAATGGATAGTGTCTGGGATGCCGTACATTAGCGATGCATCTTTGAACTAGGACCATAAGTGATTTCTTTCTAATAGTTTTGGCGACTGCACTAACCCATTCAAATACACAAAAGACCAGCACGTACATCCATCCAAGTGTTAAACTCAGTACAAGTCGATCAAACTACCGATTTTCGAAATATAATCGTCTGGAACGAGTATGCGAAGCCATTCAATTAAAACAAGATGAAATCGCCAGGTTACACACCATGGCGTACACAGGCAAGTATAATCCTGCTTATTGTTAGTACAAAATATATACCGGATAAATATTTCCGGCAAAAACAGCAAAGTAGACTTCTGAATGAGTATCACACATAGGTATGAGCGTTTACTTACTCACTTGCTGATACAACTGGCAGCAAGGGTTAAAGGGGTCCCGCCATTCAAAAATAGTTCGACTTTTGTGCCATCAAGATTCGAGGTCAGGGTATCGTTGGTATTGGGAGATTTTACGTTGTGATGCAGAGAGACTGGTGGATTGTGATCCGATCCACCGAGCTGCTCACTTATCGTTGGATGGACAACAGATTGGTCATGTGAACGGGGAGGTTCGAGGTGTGGAGATTCAGTTTTCGATAAGGAATCGACTTGTCCAGGGCATGCTTCTTCTGTTGAACGGGGGATATCTGGAGGTAGAATAAAATCACTGCCAGAACACCATTTAACTGAGAATCTAAATGTTAGCGGACGAGATGTATATTAATTCAAAAAATAAATGACTCGAACGAAAGCGGGATGGTTTCCGTTAAATGAAAATCCAAGGGTGATGGTCAGGACAGGGAACATGACTAAGTAGCAGTCAACCCACTACCTGTTTTTACCTTACTGCTAAACAGCTTATAGCAAACATAGGGGGTATCATATCAGGTATGCTATACCAGGATCAGTGGTTGATTTGCCGATTAGGCTAAGTATGCACATTAATCTAATACAAGTGAGCACGGTCAAGGTCTGTTGACACTGTGGCCCACATGCGTAAAAAATAATTGGGTCAAGGTACGATAATTTTTGGAGGAAAAGAAAAATCTCAATTATTGGGTATAAGATGAATATGAACTAAATACATTCGCATCAATGCTGAGCGCCAGATTGTGCAGATTTCCGCCCCATCCACATAATTGCCTACCAATCGGTATGCCTTCGAAATTTAGGCCGCCTTAGCGTGAAGGTGCTCGGCATATGGTATAATACGGCGTCTTAACACTTACACATTGCCTAGGTCGACGCTGTGGCCTGTATCTAAAACGTGCTCCGCCAAGACTGATTCACGAATAAAGCATTGATATTCCCTCGCATCTCGAGGCTGCATTTTGACGCATCAGTTAGAAAACGCCATCACAATAATGACCCAAAAACCAAGGCCAACAAGCGACGTGACCTGGAAAACAAAGTTCAGAATATCACCCCTTATCATGCCTCTACCAGCGAGGAACTTTGGGTCAAGAAATCTTAGACTTTGTAAAAAGATTGGCGAGAAGGAATCCGATAAAGAATTATACTTGCACTCATCAAGAATATAGGACATACAAACAAAACAGTAAAGCATTGAGCAAACTGAAGCAAAACCAGAACAACGATACACTTCCCACCGACAAAGGAAGAATGACCGTCATGAACAAGGCAAAATATATCGAAAAAGGTGGCAACTACTCCAAGAGAACAGCATACAGAAGAATAAACGAAGACCTGACGAAACGACTCGATAGAAAAATCAACGCGACCTTGAAAGTTTAGAAGTTCATGGGACAACTGAATGGAGTAAAACAAACAAAAAAGAAGCCGCAAGATTCCGTGGATTACCGAAAATACACAAAGAAAATGTTCCACTGCACCCAATAATTTCATTGCCAGGAGGACCAACCTACGAGTTATCTAAAGAGCTGCGAAGAAGATTGTTATACCCAGTGACAGATTCGGTCGACTCAGCCGAACGATTTTTGCAGAAATTGAAGTGTGTGTAGATCGAACAAATGGTTTATTTTGACGTAACGGCATATTCACCTCGATCGACAGAACACTCGCGAAGCAAACTATATCATCTTTACTTAATGAAAAAGGAACGGAATATAATGGAAATCGATTGACACACGAAAGTTTAATGGAAAAATACATGAACAACTCCGATGAAAGGCAATGGAACCACTGATTTGGGACGAATTGTCCTGCGAATAATACGACCAAAAATATGGATCCACTACGTGGACGACACCTTCGTGATTATGAAAAGAACAGAGCTGGATGAATCGCACCGACTGCTCAATTGCGTATTTACTGGAATACAATTTACAAAGGAAACTGAAGTTGACGACTGTTTACAATTCCTGGATGTTCAAGTGAAACGGACAAGCGAAGGAACGTTGGAGACCTACGTCTACCGAAAAACCTCACACAGACACACACACAGACGCAGTTGCATCGGAACTCTATTCAGAAATGCGGCAACCCATTGCAGCACAGATGAACTGAGAAGAAAAGAATAAAATTTGTTCACAGTTTTCCAGCAAAATGGATATGCAAGAAGCATCATATTACGCAACAAGTTCAACCGACCCCAACAAAGAAACCGATGAGACAATAGAATCACGCGCAGTCTGACGTATGTTCAACATATCTCCGAAATTGCAGCAATGGTACATCGGCCACTTGGAATCGACATCGCACATAAACCAGCGTCAACACTCCGCAACCATTCAAACAACACGAAAGACAAATTGGCGAAAGAAGAATAGTCGAATATCGTCTACAAGATTGCATACAGAAATTGCGAAAAGAATTACGTCGGATAAACAGGTTGCAAACTGAGCACAAGACTACATAAACTCCAGTTGGCCGTATACAGACATGACCGGAATTCACTGATTTCAATACATATTGATCAATTTGGGCATTAGTTCGACTGGGACCGCACAAGAATATTAATCAGAGGAAACGACCGACGGGCGCGAGAATTCCTTGTTGAGCGCAAGGCCAGGAACAATTTTGTGATTCTGTAATTCAGCACTGTGAATCGTTTTAAGAGAACTAATAAACCGTGTCATCAAGTTATAACTTCGTTTACTACTTTCCCATTGTTTGACGGCTGACTGAACTCAGTCATACTGTCTTTCTCTGATGACAAAACCATTTGTAGAGCGTAAGTACAGTTGATGAGTAACACAATACATTAGGTGAAGCACTTATAAAGGAATCACATTTTGATTTTCTCTTGGAAAACCAATGTTGGTTGTATTTGACAGTAGATTAGAAGTTAAAATCATCTAAGGATAACATTTTGTTCCCACCTAAACTGAATGAAATTTCGAGATGCACACTCAAGCAATCAAATTTTATACTCACTCGAAATTTGGGCTACTGAAGAGGTCGGAGCAGTGACGCTACTGGTCGACGTACGGAATTCACCTTGAACCTCACCAAGGCTACCCGGATGAGAAATAAGTGCCTGTTGAAAACCTCCCGAAGTAACCACACCAGGTGACGCAGTTTGTAGCATGGATCTCATATCACCGGACCCCGTATAGTCCACAGAACCTGGGTTACCAATTCGAAGTGATCCGAATAGCTCTGTTAAAGCAATCGTAGTCGGACACACGTTCATCATTTTCGACTGGTTGGGGACAACTTCTGTCGGTGTTTGTGAATACAGACTTGTATAGACCGGCGTGGTAGGTATTGTGCGAAATCCTGCATGGCTCGATAAAGTGATCACAGGGGCATAGGCCGGTGATGAATAGAGTTCGTGGAACGAATCATGAACAGAACGAGGACCCAACGGTGCCATTGCAGTTTGATTCGCAGCGTAGTAGGCTGTGAAAACAAAGTAAAGCATCTCATTAAACATCAACCAAATGCTACCTTAGCTTTAGTAGTTATCTTCGGTGATAAGCTTCGGTCGAGAACTAAGTCACGTCATCGATTTTCAATTATTGCCCACTTTCTAGCGCTTCAGTATATATATATATTCTGAGGCAGTTAATTTTTCAGGTAGGCCGCTCTTGCAAACCAAACATTGTGTAAAAGTGATTAAACTTCTCGTGAAATACAAAGGTCTTAAAAACGACGGTGGATAAATATTATTCTGCATGACGTCTAGTTTGTAGACGGAATACACAAGCAGGATAATCAATTAGCCCCACAAGCTAGAATGAAAAGCAGCCCAGAAAAGTGACCTACATTTTATAAGCGTATAAGCCAGAAATTTAGTCATTGTTCCGTTAGTCGTCTTGTAAAATTGAGCATTAGTGTGTATAAACTGAGTCGAACCACGGTTAAACTCAGTCGCTAAATGGTGAAATTGACGAATGAACCGCCGACCAGCGCCCCCGCTCTATCTAAATCTATTTATAGAACAAACAAACAAACAAACAAACGCTACCGGCTGAACAACATTGTCACGGAGCAGGTGAGGCATGAGAGTGGATTGCGAAAGTGGCGATACATCGATAGACGAACAGGTAAGCAGACTACAATTAGTGGCTGGGCCATCTCATAATGGACGCCAAGGATAATTGTGACGTTAATGGCGAATCACAAACACACACACACACACACAGAAGATTGACTGCTGTCAACGGCCTAAAATTCAGTATTATCGAAGGAGACTTTTACGCACAGCAAAATAGTCTGGTAACAAAAATAACAATTGTTCAACCGGTTTAAGGAATATGATCTTGGGTACTATAAGAAAAAAAGTTTGAGACAGCGAAGCTTATATTACATTCGTTTACAAAACTTAGTTGTTCGTGTGTAACGCCAATGTGCTTGTAAAGGAAGAAGGACAAAGCTTTATTCGATAACAATAAAACTTTTATCTCGGGAGTAATAATGTTTAACTACTAAGAAAAACCGTAACGACAACTCATAGAATATTCACAGGAAAATGCACGTCATATTAACAAGATAAATTTATCCGTAACTGCTAAATAAGACGTTCTCTTAGGCAAAGATATCTTGATGCAAGTAGAATAAAGCACCACCGATATGAAAACGTTACGAAAGGCAATCTGATATGCTTTGATCGAGTATATGATGCTGCTTGATGTTTCAGCAGCGAGATAATTAGTTATTTTACCAAAACCATGCATTATCGATCAATTCAAGTGACCGTATCGGGAATGACGAACACTGTTTAAAGAAACAATGTCTTGCGTAAAGTAACCTCCTCAGCAAGATGGACACAATCTCATGATTGCTTTCTTATCACGTTTAAGAAAACCTGATAGCCGACAGTTTTGTAATGCCCATGGTGAAGTGGAAGCCTTGTGAATTCCGAACAAACAAGTAAATCTAATTAATCGGTACGTGCGCGTGCAACGCATGCACATTCCTTGATTAAGCCGATGGGTGTGTGCGTGTTCGCGACCAGGTTCACTTGACACGTTCGCTTACACGAGCCAAAGCTATGCGCACCACGTCATGTCGGCCACTGAACCGAGCGCCATGAGTTTCATCCGTCAAATTCATGCTCGTAACCGTAAACAGTCGAGGGACTTCATCATACAGACATCTTGTATTCGAATAGCAAACCAAAGGGTTCTAATATGCTTCATTGGACATTTGAAAATAGAGTTATGATAAGCTGCAATGTTTGAAATAAAAAATGCGATAAGTAGGTTCAGTATCAAGTAGAAGCTTGTTATCAGAGCACACCGTATATTGTTGCGTGATGCTTCTATCCCCAACAAACTTCTCATGCCACGTCGATAATATTACCAATAGTGAAGTAGTCTCCAGAACATTCTTTTTACTAACTAAGATAATCACTAGCTTGCATCCCTAGTGAGATCAACCGCTTAATCACAAGGTAACATGTACGAAGACAGCAAAACAACGACCGGTGAGTCCGCGAGTCAGTTGGCCTGATTACGATAGAATCTATAATAGGTCCGTCGAGGAATCATCATCATCATAGACAGCGTTACACTGGTAACAAGTACGAAGTGCTTAACTACCATGCAACCATGAAATAGTAAAGATTCTAAAAAGATGGGCAAAGGCGGGACCTCAAAAGCTGTTGAACTTATAAACGATTGAACACACACCGGGATGAAGTGCCTAAACCTCCAATCAAATATGCATTGAACCAAGTGTTGTGAACGAGTTGAGCGAAATTAGCATGACAGCTTCCTTGCTGCTCTCACTGCAACGTATTATAACAAGCTTTCTCTCGCCACTTCACTTGACAACTGTCAAGATTAATCAAACACTCCAAGAAGATGTCTACAACGAGACTGCCACTGAACACGATTTTGGGGCATATCGCCAAGCGTAAAAAGCCACCGTGAATTTTGGACCCCAAACTTGAAGACGAATCGCACAACGGCAGCTAGTTTAACAGTCAAAGCCTTCATCTACTTGAGCCAAGTAAGAGTCTGGCCACCCTTACAATATCGCCATTCCAAGCTAAGAGTAGCAAACAAAACCGCGTTAGGAAAACGATGATTTCCCATTCGCAATACGTGCCCTAACCAGAAAAGTCTAGGCATGTTAACTTGTTTTTAGATATCTACTAAAGATTCTATTACGGATAGTTGCGTTACGCATCCGATGGGGCAAAGTAACTCTAGCGGGGACAGTGATTGTCGAAGACCTGCGGAGGTCTTATTTCTTCTTTTCACAGTGGCCAGGTTTCACGCCAGCAAAAACCGCGCGTACTCTAGCCTTATAGACCATATCTTTGAGGTTTAGAGACAAACCCGTTTTACGCCACAGATGACTTAAGCTACGAAAAGCTACCGTAGATCTGGAAATGCAAGTTGAGATCTCCTGATTTAAACAAACGTTGCTAGTAATGCAACGACCGAAAGAGGTAAGACAATCTACAGCCACAATTTCTTCATTATTGAGGCTTAGCGCTGTTTTGATCGGATCAATATCTTATAAGAGAACTTTGCACTTGAAAGGAGCAAACCGCACACGGAAAGATGATATGATACTGCATAGTCGGTCTAAAGTAGACTGAGCATCCACATAGGAATCGAAGAGTAGAACTACGTCGTCGGCATAATAATAATAATAATAATAATAATAATAATCGGCCCTATCTGAAGGCCCGGTGTCGGTACGCCTGCATTACATGCATCCATCACTTGTAGGACACCACTAACCGTAGCAAAGTTGGCCGATAGGATATTATAAACCATAACTCGCCCAGAACTATAGGAATAAAGCGCCTGAAATACATTAACATACTTTTGTGGGACTCCTTTGAGTAATAAGTTATTACATAATGCGTTCCTATCAACCGAATCAAAAGCACCCTTAAAATCAAGAAAGATCACTACAGTGGGCTGTCTATAAGCATGGCGATGTTCTAGAGATTGCCGAAGAGTGAATATATGATCGACACATCCTCTACCGGGAGAAAATCTTGCTTGCTCTTCGCGAATCTGTGATTTACTGTGCAATCTAAGGTGCCAAAGACACAGAGAAGCAAGACGCCGGGTAATGATGGGCGTCAGACTTATTCTCCTGTGATTGGAGCATGAAGTGCACACACCTTTTTTGAAAATAGGTGATTATAAATTCGCCCCAACACTTGAGAATAGTTTCCGTGTCCCGTACCTGACGAAAAAGGTCAACTAGAGTTCTTAATAAAATATGGCAACCCTCATTGAACAGAACTGGGGCCAGTCCGTCAGTACCAGCTGCCTTGAATCTTTTCATTAATTCAATACCGAGCTTGATTATGGCTAGGCTAGGAGGCTTTAAATCAACTGACCAGGGTCCACCACACGAAATAGAAGGTAATAGACCATCAACTGCTGGCCAGCGAAATTGCTAATGAACCTGTAGATCGAATTAACTGAAACAGCTTTCGGGCATTACCCGAATTGCTGGCTTCCTCCATTTCCTCAGCCAACAAGCTTCCCCATCTGATCGAATGCTACGCTTGAGCTTATTTCTGATCTGTCTTCGTTCTGCATTATACTGCGAACCAGAAGGAATTCTTCGCCGTCCTTCCAGTAACCGAAGGCTAGCCTGAGAGATTCACTGGGACCTTCTGCTATAAGTAGAACTGCCAGACACCGACTCCACGGCATCATTTGTTACAGTACCAATCGCATTTCACTGGTGTGTGATATTTACGGATACCGCTATGAGAAGATTATCTACTAAACCGCCGCGATGTTGTTGGCCTCCTTCGGTCGATGTCGACCATGGATATACACAACAATTGCATGATTTGTTTCATGTTCA